>VDFB02084365.1:0-15997 GCA_007258455.2 Sequoia sempervirens
CACATATAGGCCACCATCAAAAGATCATTTTGAATCTAGTATTTAGTCAAGAAAACAAATTAATTGATATCAAAACTTGAAATTTGAATGTATTGAAAATTTGAACTCAATTTTTTGGTCTATGAAGTGTATTGAACTCTAATTTTGATCTATATATGAAGGAAATCAGTAATATATTCCGTAAATTCAGTAAAATGTGTGTTTTTGAAGAATATTTTAAAAAGATTATATATTTTCAATGCTCAATAAATTTGTCAAGTTTTTGATAAGTCCCAAGTTTTAAGTTTTTTTTTGGGTCAGCCAAGTAATTGCCAAGTCCAAGATTCTGAACCATGCTTTGAACTACCTCATTCCTATCTTTGTTGCTTATTTGATCTTTAGCTGGTGGAAGTTCCACACCACATTAGTTTGAAGTTTAAGTGCTGTTTGGGGTTTCAATTAGTTAGGTAAGATATCCCAATATAAAAATTTGTAATATAATGGCCCTGCTGTTTATATGTTTTTAGGATTTCCATTAGCCAGTCAGGATAAAAGTCAAAAACTTCTTAATGCTATGATTTTGCCAGTTTATGATGGGTATGTCTTTTGTTTATGATGGGTATGTCTTTTGTTTCGACTGTAGTTATGTGGATGCCACTAGTTTGTGATGATGTTTTCATGTTGTCCTCCTTTGTCATGCCCATTTATCTGTTTTACCCGTTTTAATAAGCTTTGTTGAATATCATTTATTGTTTTTCAAAGACAGTATGTATTTGGGAACTGTAAAATCAACCTTGTTTTATTTGGACACAATGCATGCAATTCATGAATCAGATGTGATTTGTTCTTTGAAGAAAGCCAGTGTTGAACCATAAGATTCTGCTCCAGAGTATTGATTGTGCTGTCAGAATCATCGGTGAAGGCTATAATGAGAATAACAACTCATTGCTGCACAATGCTTTTATTTAGCATGCCCATTGTACAATGCAGTTTCTTTACTTTCTACAGATTGGTGGGATACTTTTGTACTTTATAGTTTATACTATTTCACTCTGATCCTCTTTCTAGTGCAAGACTACAAAGGATTACGATTACAGATTATGTCTTAATCACTGTCCATTTCTTAGTGTGTTTGTCCTTTTCAAAGTTTTGTATTCTGATAAATAAATTTGATGTTGGTAGTGGGGAAGATGGAAAGAGCAGAGCCGATCAGCTTCAACACATACTAAAGAGCATTGACCAATATGTTTCCTCCCCTATAGATCATCAAAGGAAACGAGGTTGTGTAGCTGTTCACAAACTGTTGATGAAGTTCCGTGCTCTCTGTTCAAGTGGACACTGTGGTTTTGGTTGCCTTGGTAACTGTATACATGTTCGTCATTCAACAGATATAGCTGGCCAGAGAATTCCATCCGGTAGGTTATTTAATGTTTAAGTTATACTTGTGAAATGATTGAATGTAAGGAAACAGAGAAAGTTATAATGAGATGTTTCTGGCTTTCAACATTATTAAGGTGTTTCTCTTCATCCATATCAGCAGCGTTTTTTCTGCCTAGCCGAGAATCCCTGAATCTAGGAGAAAGAGTTATGGCATATCTTCCACGTTGTGCAGATGCAAACTCTGAAATACAAAAAATCTCAGCGAAGGTTTGAATTATCAGTTCATTTTTTAAAGTTTTAGACGTACAACATGATACTTCCTGTATACATCATTGTGCCCATGCTTCTACTTATTTAAGATCTTTAAGCTTGAGAATCCTGGGATCCTTTTTTCTTTCCATCCTCAGAGTACATATATTGCAGATTCTTGATCTCCTTTTCATTATTTCATTATCACTTCCAAGGCCAGTTGGTTCCACAGTTGATGAAGACAGGGAAATATCATACATTGCTCTGACTGCCCTTGAAGATGTCATTTCCATTTATAACCGTGTAAGTTAAAGGTTATACTGGACAAATTATGATGGAGATGTCTCTGGCCTTGTTTCTAATATAGCTACTAATAATACTCTTTAGTTGTTATAAAGATTTTGAGTATCTATTAATTGCATTTAGTGTTCATTGGGATTTGTCAGGATGCAATGATTGACCAGTCTGATGCCTTTCATCGAATTGTATCTTCAGTTTGTATTTTATTGACAAAAGAAGAGGTAACAATTTCTTATAAGGTCCTTAATTTGTGCTTGCTTTTGCTATAATTAATATTAAATACTTGCATAACTGAACCTTTACTTATTTGTTTGGACTTCTCTTTAATAGCTTGTAGCAGCACTTCATGGATGTGTTGCCGCAATTTGTGATAAGGTCAAACAATCAGCTGAAGGAACTGTTGAAGCAATTATAGAATTCATTCTTAAAAGAGGCAGGGAGTTGAATGAAACAGATGTTTCCAGGTTATTCGTTATTGGCAATGTGTTTTATGGTTGCATATTCCAAAGGCAGCATCTATCAAATCTCCTTATATTATTCTTTATCTCTCTGACAGGATAACACAGTCATTACTTTCAGCGACAGTAGCTATTACTGACAAACATCTGCGCCATGAAGTTCTTAATGCTGTATCTTTTTCTTTAATCTAATCTTTCTTGTTGCAGTAACTTTTTCCATCCAATAGCATCTCAATTTTTCTTTGATCTCTATATTCCCATAGACTCCTCTTATAATTTGTTTTGAGTTCTTGGCACTGTTCTATATAGCATTTGTATGATTCTTTTACTTCTTTAAGACCTGTTGCCTTGCTGAGCATACATCAGCAAAGATTGTCTTCAGTGAAGTGCTTTCTGCAGCAGAGAGGGATGTTATGACAAAGGATATCACGAGGTTAAGAGGTGGTTGGCCTATACAAGATGCATTTTATGTAAGTTTAGATTCTGACTTTATTACTCAGATAATTTTCAGTGATAACATGCAGTTTGGTAAAGGTGATGTTTCACTATGGTGATATTAATACCAGAGAAAATAAAGTTTTCAAATGGCAGATTTAAAAATAACATCTTAATGGGTTGGTGAGAAGTGAGGATACTTGCGTATCTTGAGTAGAATGATTAGTAGTTGAATGCATCAGGAGACAGGAATGAATCCTACCTGACATGCCTCATTCCTTTCCCATCTGTTAATTGAAGTAGTTTGTCATAATTATTGAGCCAACAACAATTGGATCACTAAATTTTTCAACTATTACAATAATGCCATATGCAATCATAAAACCAGAAATCCATAACCATATCCATATAATTCCATTCTTATTGTAGTCTTCAATCCCTGTCTTAAGCCTCAAATATTTATTATATGGTAAAGCTTGATTGTGGGAAAATGAGTTATAGAGGAATTAAGCCATTTGGGATCTCTATTTTCATCTATTTTTAGTTTCAGAAGTTCTTAATATTTTCACAGCCTGATGAATACTGAATAGAGCAGAATTATCTTTATTTTATATTACATATACTGACCATTGCCCAGCCACTGTTATTTAATTTCTTAAATGTTTGTACTTCAAATACTTGTTTTTGATGATCTACAAACATTGTCCATTATCTCATCAGAGATCATCCACTTCCCCAAATCTCAGCACAAACCTGGAATTGTTCTCAAAATGAATATTTCCAGAACCTTTGACCGATGTGACTGGGGTCTACTACAATGCACAATGATTGCTTTTGAGTTCAGCAATACATATTAGTTGCATCACCACAACTAGCCTCTTAAATTCTCTCGACAACACAAAGGTTCAACCTTTCATTTTGATAAGAGCAATAAGACATGGGGATTTTCTAAACCCCTATCTTTTCATTATAATGGGGGAGCTTCTGGCTAGATAAGTGAAAAATAAGAAAATTTGAGGGTAGCTTTGTGGGCTCCACATCAAAGGTCCAATAGATATACTTTCTTCCAATCTGTAGATGGTGTCACAATCTTCTGTCATTTTTAGAGAAATCAAGGAATGGGACAAACTTTTAGAGAAATACCAGGTGACTTCAAAAGGACCTAATCAACGATAGCAAATCCCTTCCCATCCTAATGAAGCTCAAAATTCTCAGAAAGAAAAAATCCAAGACATTCTTGGGTTCCAAACAAAGTTTTAAAACCAAATACTTGAGCTACCAATTTCATTGGACACAAAGCAGAGTTGTTGGGGATGAAGGCCTCTCTGAAATGAGGGTCACACTTACCTAATGAACTCACAGATGGTTGACTAAAGAGGGTAGAATTCAACTAATAACTTCGGTTCTCTAGGCCATGCCATTTAATCTTCTCTCAATCTTTACTTACCGTAACATATTTAATGAGATTGAAATTGGTTTCAGCCAAC
Source organism: Sequoia sempervirens (assembly GCA_007258455.2). NCBI lineage: Eukaryota > Viridiplantae > Streptophyta > Pinopsida > Cupressales > Cupressaceae > Sequoia > Sequoia sempervirens. The sequence continues at coordinate 4,289 of VDFB02084365.1, forward strand.
TGCTTGGAGAGTGGTTGTAAATACTTTGAAGCATCCCCTCGTGTCTTGGAATGAGGTTGCCAAATAAGAATGTCATGGAGGTCAAGGGGGTCCAACAAGTCAATCTTTTATCATTCTCTAACCCGTGAAAGGTTTTGAAGGATATACAACATGTGTAGAGTTATCCTCTAATACAAACATGAACTTGGCAATGTGAGCATAATAATGAGCTTACACTAGAAGTCCCCTCCTTTGATTGCCAAAAGTCTAAAATCCCTGACCATCTGGCAAGCAAAAAGGATATAGACTTGCGGAACAATATTTGGAATGCTCAACCACCTTTAAAGCAGTTAATTTTTCTCTACACTCTCTTGGCCTTTCAACAATAGGGACACCCCAGGCTTGCTAACTACATAGATTGATTAAGAGGATTTGTATTGAGCTGGAAAATGGATGTTCTAAACTCGCCTGTTCTAAACTTCAAGCCTCCATTGCCAACTGCAGACAGACAAATGAAAATAAACTGGTCAGAAACAAATAGATCTGGTCCTACACCAACTTAGGAACTTGTACGGAAGCAAGTGCTTAGCTTCTCTTGGCAGCTGCAACCACAGGAAAGTAGAAAAGAAAAAATATTTTTAAATTTGGCAAGGCACCATACTTGGTCCAAGATTACACACTTCACTAGATACTTCTGGATACTACATTTCTGACTGCAAGACATCTACAAAGAAAAGGGGTATAGAAGCCCACAATCAGCTCCAACTGCAACACATATGTAGAAATATTTTTTTTTGGAGTTTGTTTTCTTTTAATGTAATCTGAGATACATTCAAAGCCACCCAGCTCAGTATCAAATTTTAACAGATATTTGACGGATAGTCTCATTTTCAATGTGACAGACATAATTAAACTCATGCACAAGCTCACCCTAAGGTTTATTATCTGAAACATCTAGAAAAAATGAAGTGAACATATCTTTGCAGCCATGATACATTGATAAGAGCACACCAAGAGAGAATTAGAATTACAAAGGATATCAGGAGTACACCTATTCTCTAAACTATAGTAGCCTAACACTTGAAAACTCACACTTAATCCCAAGTAATCACAATCTGCCACATTTGCTATGCCTTTTCGCAAATTTTTCCCAAGTTTTCTTATAGTGGTTTTGATATTCTTTTATATATGTTTCTTTTTTTGGCCTCATTTGTATTCTTAGAGGTTGAAAAATATACATCATAGGTAGTGTAAATTTTTTCTCCCTTTCAAGTATTTTAAAGTTTCTTTAAATTTTACTCTAAGATACCGAATTGGAATCGGAATTGGGTATGTTGGTACTGAAATTTTTTTGGGGGTTGGGTACGGGTATGGGTACGTTCGTAGAAAAAAACATATAAAAATAATAATATATACATCTTTCATAATAATATTGTTGTACCCAAAATAAATTTTTGGCATTCTGCTTAAATTGAGCTAAATCATATAAAAATGCCATCAAAAGTCTATTTTAGGTCAAACCAAACATAAGGTCTTTGTGGGTTTCTGTGAAGGAACATATGTGTAAAATTCTAAAAAATTGGGGTTTCGTGCCCCTTTTTTTAGGGAAACCCCTGAAAATAGGACCTTCCCGGAAATGATTGAAAATGATTTTGATAGGATTAATCTACTTGACAATCATACTGGTCAAGTCAGAATCATCAAAAGACATGTTTTGCTTTGGTGGGTCTATTTCTATTTTTTTGGGACAAAGTTAGGAGCTCCACAACCATTAATGGCAGATTGGCCAGTACTAGGTGGTGAAAGCTAAGCTTCAAAAGCTTCAACGACGCAACCATGGTGGAAAAGGATAAAAAAGATGTCGTTTGATGGAGGAGATTTTGGAAACTGAAAAAGGCCAAAATTTGGCTAACTCTGGAAAACCACGCCTTGCTACCAAGGAGAAAATTCAGTCAAAGGAGTCAAAAGGCGCCCTTGTTGAAGAAAGGAACCCTTGAATGAGATGATGCAGATGTTTGTTCTTGAGAAAACCTGTCTTCGTGAGCTCTCTTCAGCTCCAGCCCAACTCTGCAATGAACCTGTCAGCCAACCTGCAAAACAAATCGAACGTCTACGGTTGATCGTCAGAGCATACAAGATAGAAGGTGAATCAGTGAACTCTAAAGCAAAAGCGCCCCTGCTAGCCAGGGGCGCCCTTCTTTTTGAGACACCTGATGAGGTAATCAACAGTTGCTCTATACAAGGAATTTGTTTAACTCCCTCCTAGCTTCATGATCAATCCGACAGCACGTTCACAAGACCCATCGAATAGTCAAAGACTGAGATCAAGCAGAAAATGCCAGAGATGGAGACTGAATGAAGAACATTAAAAATGGCTAAGTACCAAGGGAAAAGTGCCCCTACTGACGAAAGGCGCCCAGTATTTTGGGCATCTAGATGCAGTCTTTTTGCTCGGTGACCTCCAGGATGACCTCTACTTTGATCGATCTCGACAATGAAACCTTCGGTGAAGGCAACAAACAACTCAATCAATTGATGACGAGGATCAAACTAAGGCAATTCACAGCACAAATATAATCAATCAGCAAGTCAAAAGTGCCCCTGCTGGCCAGGGGCATCCTTGGATTTGAAGAACCTAAACATACCTTCAGGAGATGAGATACCAATCATACTTTTCAGGATTGAACTAGTCATCCAACGAATCATCAAGCAAAGTCATCAAACTTGTCAGTCAATGGTGATATCAGATCATAGCACTGAAGGTCCAAAATAGTAGAAACGAAGAAGAATCATGAAAATTGACTAAGTCAGGGCTAAAAGCGCCCCTGCTAAAGAAAGGTGCCCGGTCTTTTGGAGCCTTCGATTCAGTTTTCAGGGTTAACATTTCCCAAGCACATCTCTTCAGCATGGTTCTAGCTCAACAACAAATCTATCAGCAGTTAGTAGAGATCGACTAAACGTCCGAGAGCAAGGATCCAATAGGGGCACTTCAGCCTGGAAAATGGTGAAAAAAGTGTTCAAACCCAAAATAGACGCCTAAGATGGTCAAGGCAAGATTTGTTGACTTAAGATAATTTGGAGGCAAACTTGGCCAAATCATCCCACAATTAGTGGAAATCAACCTTTTGAACTCCAGATCAACCCAAATCAGGCTTAAGACATGAGTTGGTGCCCAAACTTCAAGGATTCAGGCTTGAATCACTATATATGAACTCTAGGCATCCCTTTTTCATTATTTCTTTTGCAGGTTGAAGATCAAAACAACAAATTGCTCTCAAGGATGTCTTTTCAAGATCTGACAAGGGTTTTGGACCATTCATTATTTTTGAAGATCAATGGCTCAAAGAGTTTTATTTCTCAGGGGTTGAATCCAGAGGCAGATTTTCTCAAGGAGGCAGCTAATAACTTCCAATCCACCTCTTGTCTACTTCCTCTTTTCTTGTCTTAGGTTTTCTTGCATGTCATAGAAATCAACAGGCTACCACAAATCCGACCAATTGGGTATGATCAGCATAATTTTCCAGTAAAACCCATCTCGTCAAATTTTCCAGAAACAACAAACTTGTTGCCCCTATTTTTGGGGGTTTTTCCGAAAAAGTCTCAGAATCAAAATTCTAAGGAATTGGGTTTGTTCAGCATTGAAACACGAACAAAACCCATGTGCCAGATTTTTTCTGGAAAAATACTTCTCGGCAGGCGCTATTTTTAGGGTCATGTGCACAGTCAATCTTTAAGTCTTTCAAGATGCAGTACTCTTAGATCCAATACAAGACCAAGACGGCCTTGTACCATGATTTCCTAAAAAACGACTAACATAGACTTACATCAAAAGAACCCAGTGGTTAATCTAGAAGATTTGGAGGGCATGAATCAAATCACATTACAAAACATAGAAGAATCCAGATTGCTTCAAGCTGTGTCAATCCTATCACATTATAGAGTGTGAAGCTTGTAATTGCTTGCATTAAGCATTACAATCCTACCACGAGAGAAATTCGATCAGTGGATGGAAGGGTAATTGTAATGTCCCATTTTGCGAGCATCGAGTTTGTAAGGATTAGCTATCATTTACCCTCGTAGGCTGACAAATGTGATGAGAGGGTCTTCCTTAGCAATTATCCAGAGTTTCAGGACCTTACTCCTCCAATTGATTCAGGTTTGGACCTTTGCAGGGACTCACAGAGTGATATTCAGACACTTACTATTTATAGTCAGTCAGGCCGACAGGGGTTACTATTTTTGGCAGGGCACCTGGCTCAGCTAGTCTTCTCAGTTTCGACCCAATTTGACAGTTTGTTGAGCAAACGAAGAATTACGGAGCATTTAATAATAATTAAATGATTATTATTATGACTTTATATTATAAAGTCACTTCAAGTGAAATATTAAAATATTAATTCTTAATGGAAAATTATAAAGTATTTAATACTTTATATTAAAGGAGCATTATTATTATTAAATGAGTATTTGTTACTCATTTAATATGGACGCCATTTATTAATAATTTGCCTAAGTCTCTAAAAGGGCGAATTATTATATTATTAAATGCAATTAAGTTGATTTTTTGAAAAGGGTCGAACTTTTGAGGAAAAAGATATATATTTCTCTTCAAGACAAATCGAACTGATTATTGATGATCATTTGAATTTGTCTTTTCTCTCTGAGAACATTTGGAGTTGGAGAAACAAGGGTTTCTGCAATCAGGTTTTGGAGAACGTCAACTCTTCAGAATCAAGCATACTGAGGTTGTGAAAGATTAGCTGAAGCTTGCTAACAGGGTAGCTTTGTTCAGAAGTTACATTCGTGCTTACAGGGGAAAATAAGTAAGGGTTTGAAGAAGAAAATATTAAATCTACAAGAGATCAACTTCCAGCTTCATTCTTATTTCTCAGGCTATTGTATCTCCAGCCGTACCATATCATTTATTACTTGCAGATCGGAATTTTTGTTAGCTGCTACAGTGGCGTGAACAGTGCCGCGCTGTGCCACATGAACAGTACTCGTGAATAGTGCCGCTACAGTAAAACGCTACAGTGGTTGCTACAGTGCGCGTGAATAGTAAACGCTACAGTACTAAGGTATTTTAGTGGAGTTTATCACAGGGATTTTCAAGGGTTTGATAGATTATTATTAGAACAGTAGTATTCCTTTGTGGTTGCTTTTGAGATTACATTTCCAGCTTTCAAGCTTCATTCTCAAGCACATGTGAAGCCATTAAAGGCTGTACAACATCCATAGTGCTGGACGTGACCCTTACTGGTGGATTTCAGACACAGTACCAACTGCTGCAAACGTTCAGTCTCTCTACAACTTCTAGGTCTGAACAATGAATGTATTTGTTTGATAAATGTTTGATATGTTTAGTATGAACAACATTCTCCAATTCTGGGTGATGTCCTGTTGTACTTTCAGTGCGAACTGCTGTTAAAAATCAGTCATTTCTATGCTCAGAAAAATTATTGTTATAACCCTCTGTAAGCTGCTTTATAGATCTGCACTTGTAACTGATGTTAAGAGTTAATGTTAGTCTTTATTGTTACTGCGATATCTGAACATTATCAAGGAATTAAGGTCCACTAGCAAATCAGAAGTGAAACTCTGTTTTGAAGCATATCTCTATTCAAACATGCATGGAAAAAGATAACATCAGTTGGAGTTATAAAGATCATTTGAACAGTGTATGAGGATGTATGTCAACTGTTTGACATAAGGCTTATAGGCTGTATATGCATTTATCACAAGTAGTATCTCGTTTATATGCATTTGAAAACACTCAACTTGATTGCATTACATCTAGTAATTCATTTTGATATTAAGGAAGGCATTCTTAAAACATCACTTGTGCATCTATCATCGATTATAAGCACTAGATCAAATTGATAACTCAGACCAGCAAGCTCAAAGTTTGCATTTGAATTGTTTAACAAAATTTCAAGGGAACAAAGAAGGGTTTATGAGTCAGCTCAGGCTAGGCTCATCCACGGTAATCTGACTTGAAACCAAGGGACATTGAAAAATGTTTTGATATTCCCATGCCCTACCAACATAGTCATATTGGTGAAAGAATGCGAAAAGGCATTTGAAGCATCAAAGGACAAATGTTTGCAAGAAAATGGCAGAACAATGGCTAAAGGTGAAAAGGCCAACTTGCCCAAATTGGTTGGACGAGGAGAATTCAGACACGAGTATGCAGTGTTAATCACTCTACTCAGCAGGATCACTGGACAGGAAGAGGGCAATCAGTTTCAGTTGTGGATGTACTACGTCATTGCCAAGATTATCAGCAAAAGAGAACATTACGACTGGGCCACCCTAATCAGTGACACACTCCACCAACAGATTATCGGGTTTCTAGAGGCTCATAGGTTCCACATGTGTTCCTATCTTGTATACCTGATTGCCTTCCAAGGCGAGTTCAAGACACTGAACAATGTGGGGACCTTAGGTGTGCAGAAGGTCCATGAACACTTTTCATGTCTTGAGTTTACTCAAGCAGAACGACACTTCAAATGGATAAGTGACCTCTTCATTATGCACATGGTATGAGACCTCGACCATGAGATGCACGTGCGTATATCACTAGTAGCCAAGGAGGCAATGGTGGATTGGGAAAATTGGTTTATCCAATTTCCTACCTTCACCTACATACGTGTGTATGGTTACAATGGTCATCCCGCCATGTTGCCACGCTACCCTTCAGATAGGGTAGTTTTCATGGAGTTCCTAAGGCAGTTGACCAAGGTTCACACTCACCTACGCCTGAAGAAGCAGCCAACTGCAAACTTTCCCATTTAGATGGGACTCTATAGATGTAGAATAGCGGCAAATGCCAAGTTGATGAGCCAAGAAACGGTGAGACTCAATCTCAAATACCTCATTGAGAGAAGGTCATATGATCTCAGAGGCCTCTATGTAGTGCATCTTGAGCAACACTCATCACACAAATCTTCTATGGAAGATTACTGGGTCAATTGTGACAATTAGTTTGAGGTACGAAGAAGGAACTATAGCTGGTTTAGGCTATCACAAATTGCTGACTTTATGTCAGAAGACATTGAGGGCCTATCTGATGATGAAGGGGAAGTCATTCTCCCCTCGTTCTTCGTAGATTCAGTGGACTCACAACCACTCGGAAGAGTGGATTGGTATGCTAAAGAAAATACATCTATAGAGGAGAATGAGTAGAGTTGTCAGAAATAGTCAACTCTACCTAGACAGCAAGAAGACAAGGAAGGTAGTACTTCCCCGAATAGAGCCTCCACCAGTTCAGTCTACACTACCTTCCATGTCAAGGAAGAAACCCAGACATAAGCAGTGGAGCAATCCTCCCAAAGGGATGCTGATGTCAGAGTACACAAAGGGAAGAACACAGGGGTTACATGTGGAGACAACCACACACACACCTGAGATAGTCACGGGAATCGCTGCCCCCGATCTAGTGATTGAGATAGTCACTGCAAAGACAAAGCCAATAGCAGAAGCATCAGCAGTAGAAATGGTGCCTGTGATAGAGACATAGCCACCTACATAACCACCATCACAACAGTTACAAGTCCCCATCGACTTGGACTCTCCACCGAGAGACATCACTCTAGCATAGTCTCATTCATCGGGCATTCAGGGGCCCAATATTCCTCCTTCCAGCGAGGCTAGCCGGGATTCTATCTAGCTTGAGGGTTTCCTAGGAAGGAAGAGGGAAAGGCCATCATACGAGCTTGACTTCACAAAGTTCGATCATGTCCCACAAGACATGCCAGCAAAGAAATTGAAGAAGCAAGTACATGTGGAAAGGAATGTAGATAATGAGTTCATTATAGAGACTGCTGCCCCACTTGAGGACAAAAACATACATGAGGTACAAGTTGAGGACTTCACATTGTCCAAACTCAACCTCAAAAAGACCACACGTCAGGTGGAGGCAGACCTTCTCGGAATTGCCTCAGTGAGCGTCCAAGAGAGGATGGCTAAGGATGGAAGGGACAAAGCAACCTTAAAGGCTGAAAATCAAAGTTGAGAATGTACATTTCTAGCTTAATGCACGGCACCTCAAACGTCTTAGCCTTGCCACGGGAATTGTTGGATCTTCCCACAAAGAAAAACCATCATCAGTTGATGAGATATGGAAAACACTTGAGAGATCAAGTGGAGGAATTTGTTATCAGAGGATGATGTATAGTGGCAGAGCTATACCAGTTAAGGGATAGAGCACATGGACTCTACACAGAGATTCAACAATTGGAGCAAAAGATAGCAGAAAAGAGGCCAGGCGATGAAATCACAATTGCAGACTTGCAATTGGCTTATCAATCAGTCTTCTTTGAGGAAAACAAGCAACATCTTTTTGCTTGGAAAGAATAGCTAGCATACAAGGTGAAAGCCTATGATGCCAATTCTGTAGAACCGATTGACTACTGACGGGTTGTCGCAAATATTATCAACTTCGTAAGAACGTTGGTAATATCCTTCCCTCACATAGAATATTAGCGCGAGGGAGGAGAGTACATTGAGCTAGGTACAGTGCAAAATCAATTCCGGGATGTTATTCACAGCACATTCCTCAATGATCCCGATGGTTGCAAGTTGGCCAAAGTGGCAGCCTTGTCTACCAAGTTAGATGACGTAGCCGCCAAGTGCATTGACTTTCAACAACAGCTTGTGACAGGCGAAGTAATGCTAAAGCGCCACATTATCATCTTGCAAAGCATTAATTACCCAGAGGCTGAGGAGGTCAACGACTGGATAGAGATGCTGTTGACCAGTGGTGATGAGTTGTAAAGCACCTCAAGAAGGATGTCCTACCCTCCAAAAAGACATTAAATGTGACTGGAGTTAACTTGATGCCCCTTTCCAAGTTAACTTCACATCCCACAAATCATGCATTGTCAGATCCTACTAATTGAGGAACTCTAATTTGACTTCCATAATTTGTGGATCTCAGATCTCCACTAAACGTGGATGTCTATTTTGGAGACACACTTTGTAATAAAGTTCACCTTTAGTTTAGTTTTAGTCAATTGAAGTAGTTTTCCAGTTGACTCTTTGTTTAGTTTTAGTTAATTGAAGTAGATTTCCAATTAACCGATTGCTCACCTACTTTTAGATATAGGAATAATTCTTGTTGATTGGCAAGAACTGATTGTTAACTCAAGGAGATTTTAGGGTTGCCTACTCCTTTGAGTTCTATAAATAAGAGCCTTGGGCTCATTATTTGTTAACCTTTACTTACTATGCAAAATTGTTGTGCCATTGTTGCCAACAAGTTTGAAAGTGATTATTTGTTCACTCTTGGATGAGAGTTAATTGGTTTGATGAGCAATTGCGCATGATTTCGTGCCTTTGCATGTCCCAATTCTTTGTCACTCATTGAAGAAATTTGAAGAAGAAACTTAGAAGGCGCTTGCATTTTGATCCAAATATTTGAGTTCTTTCAACGTTTTGTGTTTATAGCTTGTTTCAATCTCTCCCTTGGACAGGGGTTCCTCCTCCTTGGATATTTTGTCATTGACAATTATCGTTTGATGTTGTTCAATGAATTATCTTTCAGCCTACACTTTGGACAGGTGTCATCACCTCCTTCGGGAATCCTATTAGCCAAGGCATCGTATCTTGTTGTTTCTAGTAAGTTGTTTCCTAGCCTATACCTCGGACAGGGGTTCCTCCTACTTGGCAAGTCTAAGATCCAACTTACCATAAAGAGTGTTTGCTTGCACAAAGCCTTATTTCCAGCGTAGATCTGAGAGTTCAAAGCCTTGGACTCATTTTGGCAAGACAGTCGAACCAAGTAATCCAACCATCCATTCCCGGTCCTATGCCCTCATGCTCTGTTTATCTTGGGGAGATAGGATAGATTAAAAGATAGTTTAGTCATAGTTAAGATCTGCAGAAACCAGAGAAAAGCTTAGCTACGACACATTGTGTTTGTGCACCCTTGTGTCCTACCGTTGAGTAAAAAAGATAGGAACCTTAGTCTACTGTACTTTTTTACACAACATTAGCAAAGAGGGATCTGCCTCTCTATAATCCGAAGGAGCAGTACTATAACACTTGCAATAGCTGACTATTTCCAATAAGCACTCCAGAGGTGCTAATTGAAACGCCAACAAGGAGCCTACAGCCAGTCTCCTATTTTTTAGGAAGGGACTGACAATTCACCTGTGACCACCTGGAGCTTGTGGAGCCTGGCAAGGGGCCCAATGAGTCATTTCAAATGATAAGAGGCAGTTTCCTACTTTTTAGAGGAGTCCCTACTTTTAAGGAGGAAACTAGCAGTTGGCCTGCTTTGTTCAAACATCACCCCGGGATCAGTTGCAGCATCAGTTTCCAGTTGGAGTGATCGGGTGATGTTCTCAGCATGAAAGATGAAATATTAAAGTGTTAACTTTAATATTTTAATTTAATAAAGTAAAGTGATTAATTCTTAGGTCACTTTATAATATTTTAATAAAGTGATTGTTTAAAGGGGACTTTATTATGAAAGGTGATATAAGGCTTAAATGGAAATTAATATAGTGATCTATTTAATGATGCTTTATTAATTTATATTGTTGAAAGGGAGACATAAGGACTTTATTAAAAGGGGACTTAATTGATTTAAAGTATAGTTTATATTATTAAGTTGTGCATCATAATTAAAGGGGAAATGAAAGTAAATTGAATGAAATGAATTTAAAGTGAATTTGATGTGAAATATAAAAGGGTATTTTGGAATTCATTTCATTCATTCATTCATTGTTGAAGAAGAATTTGGCTAAGTGTTTTGCTGAAGACTGGAGAGTCTGAAAATCTCAAACCTTTTGAGGACGTAGCCCCTTAGGAAGAACAGCTTGCAGACAATTCCATTGCAGGGATTGTGCTTGTGCTTCAAAGAGTTACAGGAAAGCTTCAAAGCTAGGGTTTGTATATTATTCATATTTACGCCTATGAATAATATTGCAAATCAGAAGTTTTTATTCTGCTGCTATAGTGATGTGAATAGTGCTGCTACAGTAATGTGAACAGTAAAAATCATTTTTGAGTTTGGCAAGGGTTGGCTATTGAAGATATTACAATATTTATGATTTCCTTTGGTAGTATCATCTGAGTTTGTGGCTGCATCGATTGGAGTTCTTCTGAATTTGCATTTGTTTCTAAGAGGGACGTGGAGACTGCTACCATCTGAAGATTACTGTGGGTACATTTCTGACCTTGGCGCCAAGATAACCAGGTCTGGAATACTCCATCTTACATTCTCTCATCTTACCATATACTCAGAAAATTGTTATGAATCAGTACCTATGAACTGCTCTGTAAAACTGTTTGCTGTTATGCTGATAAGACACCCTAGAATCTGAACTGTGCAAGTTGATATTGTAATCAGTTCACCCAGAATTCATTATTGTGGTCTCCTATGCAATGTAAAGGAACTTTTTGGTATTGTAGGCTCCTTTCAGAAGTGATATAATTGCTGGTAAAGAATTCTGTATTATGCAAATCTTAACCAGTTATGTTTGGAGAGTTTAAACTATGCCATTACAAACAGTAGTGTGTCAAGTTGTGCATAAACATGTTTGATGAGATTCTTTCACTTTATCTTGTCCATTGTTCAGTAATCCTATCATGCAAACTCAATTCATGCTTTCTTAATTGACAAATGCAATATGTCATATTAAGTGTTTGGAAGTTAATCGAACCAAAATTGCAAGTAAATATCCTATCAGGGGTGGGATATTACATATATCTATAACAAAATTA
>VDFB02084366.1:0-13044 GCA_007258455.2 Sequoia sempervirens
TCACAATGCAGTACTTCGATTTAATGCTTTGATTATATATATATATGTATGCACATGTACACAACTTTGTTTGTATGCAGGATTTACAGGTATAAGTCTCGATTCCACCTGCTTCGGTAGGACAGGGCGAGCACCAATAGCCCAATGGTTAAATGTTGAAACAGAGGTGATGATGAAGTCATCCCGTCCCATGATGTCAGATCGTCTCGTTTGTTTGGTAATGTTCATTTTTGTGTAATTGTCGTCTTTTGTGTGTATGTTTTGTGTCTTGTCGTATTTTACTTGAGGTGGCATTTTTTAAGTAATGATTTATTTTATTTAAATGATTGAAATAATTGTTTAATTTTAATGTTGGATTTAAATTCTATTTAAATATTTAAATGATTTAAATATTTTTGAAAGTCATGTGTTTTATTAAATGATAATTAAATATTAATGTGTTTTAATTATTTTAATCAATTATCTGGTTGAGGATAATTATTAGAATAAATTATTTAAATTAAATAGATAATGTGTTGTGCAAGAAAGTGGTAAATATAGAAATTAAAACAATAAAACAAATAAAAGAATAAAAAGATTGTGTGAACCAATAAAAATACAGATCTAGGTATAAAGCTGGCTTTTAAAGAATTGTTTTATTTTATTTTTGATTTTTACAGTTTTTTTTAGAAGAAATTGTCAATATCTTTTAATTAATGAAGAATTTTGTTAGTTTGGACACACAAAGGATTATGGGGACAGAAGTGGTGCAAGAAAATGGTTCTGTACTGTTGAGTTTTCGGGAGTTTTCAGGAAAGATATTTTAATCTTTTGCTTGCTATATTCTGAGGAGAGTTTTAGAAAGGGTTTTGCAATCTTTTGTGGGTATTATTCTGGAGTCTTCTGAACAAAGAATGGGATTCGAGTTCGAACACGAAATCTTGGAGAGGAGATTTTGAAGCAGAAACGAAAAGCACTTCGTAGAAGCCATCAGGATCGAGCTAGCTTCATCAGGTTCTCGAGAGCATACGACTACAGGTTCCACCCTCTCTCTTCTTGATTGTTTTGAATCTGTAAAAAGAATAGAAATGGGATGTAAATTAATGTAGGTTGTAAAAGAAATGTTTCAGAGAATTAGATTTAAATGATTTAGTTTGTAAAAAGAAAATAAATAAATAAATAATTAGGTTTTCTTGATATGAAATTTCTTTTTAATTTCGAAATCGTTGCAAGCAAATGGAAAGATGATTCTGTCGAATTTTCATTTGGAATATGTTAAATTTTCTCTCTGGTTGTTTCTATGGAAAAGATCAGTCTTTCTTTTAAAAAATTTGAAATGTTGTTCTTATAAGAGAAATTTTACTTATATATATATATATTAATTATAATTATATATATCTTTATATTTTTCTGTATTTTTATCCAGATTTATTGTTCTCTATGAGAAAATATATATATCACTGTATTCCCTGTAATATATATATATATATAAATAAATCTATTCGCCGTAAATTTTGATTCTGGTTCGCATTGTTCCTTGGGCCGAATTTGTGCACCCGTCGGCGTTTGTTAGACTTTAATGTCTGGTTTTTTTAAAAAAATGTGATTTAAAACAAATGAAAATTTAAAAGTGAAATAAAAATAAATTTGTTTTTTGTTAAGGGTTAAGGGGGGGACGGCTGGCCGTACCCGCCCCTCTCCCCTTGTGGCTACGGCTGGCCACAACAGTCCATATGAACTACTGTGCGCAACAGTCCATAGGGACTGCTGCGTACAGTAGCTCGTATGGGCTGCAGTGCTGCCGTAGCAGCAGCGAACCCAAGGTTCACTTTAATTTGTATTTATTAATTTTTTAAATCAAAATTTTTATATATATAATATTTATATATATAATATATATATATATAATTTATTAATTTGTGTTTTTATATATATATTTATATATATATATTTTTAATTTAATATAATATCTTGTGGCAAAAATATAATAAGATTAAAAAAATTAAATAAAACAAATAAATAAAATAAAATAAATAAATATAGTTTCGTTTATATATATATATATATTTATCGATTTTGTTTGATTAGGTAATTATGGAAAATGATATCTTTGTGTAATTAAAGGAAACAAATTTAGTTAAGTTGTAGAAATAAAATATAAGTGATTTTTAGTATAATAAAATTTAAATTGTTATAAATAATTATATATATATATATAACAGTTAATTGGCATGAATTGTTTTTATTATTATTTGTTCAGTATGGCTATATATATATATTTATGTATTTTGATATATATATATTTCTTTACTTGATTATAATTATTTATTTTATTTATTTTAAAGGAAATATGTGGTTGTATGGATTATTTTGGATAAAGTTGAAAAATAGGGTAATTTTCTAAAAAAAAATGTTTTGGGAAAAGATAATTTTGCCTTGAGAGTAATTGATTTTCTTAGATAGGTGAAGTAAAATATATAGAAAGGAGTGGGTTATGGTGTTATTTTTATAAGTAATTTAAAATTTGTTAGCCTTCGGTAAGTAGTTATTAGGTAGTTTCTTCGAGTTAAGGGAGTTAGTATTTTGTAAACAAGCAATTCAGAGAAAATTGAAAAATTAGATATAATTTTGATGGAAGATTATTCAGGCCTTTTTTTTATAAGAAATACATTTATAAGTTTGTGTTTTTTTTTAGGAGTATGAACCTATATGTGCAATGGTATTTTTTTTGTATATCTATAAAACATGTAGAAGTGTGGAGTAGATCTTGTGGTCAAGTTTAAGAGTTATGTGAAACGTGAAAGTAGTGCCTCTATTGAATTGTTGGATTGATTTCTTTATTGAGTGGGCTAATTTTCGTATTGAGTATGTGCATTGGTTGATTGTTCTGTTGTGTTAATCATTGATCTTGTTTAAGTTGGTTTTGAGTCAAATTGTAAGATCGTTGTGTAATGTATGGTTGGGTAACCTAGGAGGAGAATTAGAGGTCTCCCTTGGATACCACTCGAGAGTGTATCAAATTTAATTGTGAAGATTTCTTTGGGATGTTGCCACTCACTACCTTATGTTTGTTGACTCATTCTTGATATCTTGTTACTATTGTTAGTTCTTTGTTGAGGAAACCCTAGTGTAAGCCTTTTTAGAGTCTTCCAGAGGCTTGTTTTATTGTTGGTGAATGTTCGTCATTTTATGTGCTCTTGACATGGCAAGATATTAGTATCATTAATTTGAAAGGGTTGTACGAAACTTGGTGAGACTTTGATTATGTGGTTATAGCGAGATGGGTAATGCCTCGCATGGTTTGGTCTTGAGATTATTTGCTTTGTCTGTAGCGGTACAACCCTTGCCTAGTTTTGATTTATGTTAGGGGTCATAGGGAGAGTGGCTCTTTGTGGGCGCCAGCGCCTCAGGATGAGGAAGGGCTCAGGATAACCCACGAAAGAGTAGTTAAACAAGCGATAACCTAAGCAATAGAATTTAGGGGGTTGGGTAGTTTAAAAACCACAAGATAATAAAACATTGGATTCCTCGGCTATACACTAGGGCTACCATAGACTAGTGATAGACTAAGAAGGCCGTGGTCGGCAAAGTCATAGTCTCGTCTTCACGAGAGATTATCGGCTCCGCATTAGCTACCCTATGGTGTCGGCGCCTCAGTTAGGAGGAAGGGCCAGGAGAATCCCATGAGAGCTATGCGATGACACTCTCCACTTGATACCCTTGTACTTTGTTGTAGTTGCCTCTGGATATTGTTATATTTATGTCATTTCTGATTTTAGGGCTAGGGGATCCATAGATGGGTGTCGGCGCCTCAGTTGGAGGAAGTGCCAGGGGATCCCATGAGAGCTATGCGATGACCCTTCCCACTTGACACCTGTTTTCCTATTTTCTTGTTGCCTCTGGAATTATGTACTGAATCGTTGTTTCATATTTATATGGAATTGTATTCTGGTTATTGTTTTAGCTTTATTTGGAAGTGTTTTCTGGATATTGTATTTTTATGATGTTTTTGATTTTGTGAACTTGTTTTATGATTGTTAATTGATGGTACTTCATGTTATTGTGATGAGTTCTCAGTTTAACTTGTTATGTGATTTGTGAACGTTGATAGTGGTTCATTGTATGCTTTGAGTTGTACTTGTTTTGTATCATGTTGTTGTTGAGTCGGTTTGACATTCATGGTCGGGTTCACTTCCTCATCACCTCTGAGCCGCAGGGGGTGAGTTACTTGTAATTCACATGGTTGGGTGGAATGTTCTCTGCACCCGTTGGGTTCCCCATCAACATCTTGTCTTCTCAGCATTCCGCAATGGAGTTGTACCAGTGATCATTTGTATTTCATATTTCATTATTCTTGTATCAATCCCCATGTTGGAAAATTTAATGTAATTCATTTATCAGAGATTGTAATGTAACATTAAAATAATGATGTAATAGTTAGGATTATTTGTATCTTTATTAAGAGTTTTACTGTGGATGTAATTATGCGATGTTTATTATACTCGCATCATGGTTATTGGATGTATCATTGTTTAGGGTTATTATAAAATAAATGGTTAGGTTGTATTCTTTATCTTTATTTGTGTTTAGTGTTGCAAAGTAACTTCGCGTGCCCCAGAGAACCAAGTATGTTAATGTTATGTAATGTGCTATGTGAATTATGGTTAAGTGTTATTACATGTTTAATCTAATTATTTTAAAAAAAATATATATTTGCAAATGTGTGTGTTCTCACAGACTTTGTGGGCATTATAGGATTTTTATCAGATATTGTAGTTGCAAGTTCCACTTCGGATCACACAATATTCACAAAAACTTCTACATAAAATATAATAATATGAGTTACATAAACTAGGGATTGTAGAATATTGGGAGGGTGCGGGGAGCGAGTTGTGAACAGGTATACAGCCAAGACATGGGAAGGTTGGGATGTGTAAATTTACAAAGGTTGGGAATATACTTCTGAAAACAAATGCATAACAATCCTCATTACAGACATGAGATGTATTGAAATTATAAATTATGATATGCACATAGCATGAATGATGAGAGGAAAAGTGAAAGAATTTGTTTAGACATAGACAAAGATTCATTCCTAAGCAAGGATTTATAAATAAATCCTTACCTGCCCCGCTTGTATGGGTTGTCCCAACCATGATCTATGGGAGTTCCTGCTCTTTGCAGCAATACTATGGCGCTTAACAACAAGAAAAAAATGTTGCAATTGTTCTTATGTTGGGTTCTAAAATAAAAACACAGATTCAAAATCAAAATTATAAATAAATTTAGTATTTATTTTTTAGAAATTTTTCCCTAAATTGAAATAAAAAATAAATAATGGTGAGACAACAAAAAAAACTAGTCCCTGATACATTCATCATACTTCGAAATAAAATTATTAAAAAATGATCCCATCAAAAAATACAAAGCACAGATGTCTCCTTGTCCAAGATATCAACCACAATACACTTGCCACCGCATTGGACCAAATTGAGCAATGCAGAAGTCAAATTTTATTGAGCCCTTCGAGCTCCTGTGGCCAATAGATCTGATAAAATTTGAATCCTAAAAAGCTTATGAAACCCTTGTGTGCTCTCACTGCAAGTGCAACTTGTGCAAGAATGTTGGTGGCATCCTCGACGAGGTCCATGGAGGCATTCACCACCAGAGAAAAGAGCACAACCACCACACTAGTGGACACCATTTTGGGTCTATTTAAGAGGTGGAGCACCAAATTAAAGAGAGCTTTTAGAGAATCCTTGCTACACTTAGGGTTTCCCAACCGAATGAGGTCCAATAGGATCCTCACAACCATCAGTCGGTCCCTAAAGTTGGGCCAATAATTCTCCACTGCATGATCACTCCATACAAATGGCAACAACATAATGGCAGCCATGGTTGTGATGAGTTTTTTAGTGTTTTGTTGCACAAATAAGTTCTCCACATGATTTTTGCCGAGCTTTTAGCATATTTCACCATGCGATTTTGTAGCCACGCAATTTTGATTTTTCTACCATTGGGATTATTTTCTGATGAATTTTTTCAAGCATGAGAAAAAATCAATGGGTTGTGCCCACAATAAATAGCCTATCATCTAAATATAATTTTTGAATGACAAGCTCAGATTGAAAGATAAACCAATGATTAAGATTAAATGATGTGACATGTAATAGGGTTAGGGTTAAATTAGTGTAAGTGATAAAGCATAAATGGTGGAGATTAAATTAAGTAATAATTTAATCATTGGTGGAAATTAGTTGAGACACAAAAGGATAAAGATTGCATGTAGAAGATAATATTGACGAAGTGATCAACACAGAAAGATTGTTCGTTAGAGACAATTAGATATTATCTGACCAGATAACTGAATGATCAAATTTTATCTAGACTTAAGTGATAAATGACTAATTAGATGACAAAGAGATTATCTAATTATAGAGGAATATGATAAGGATAAATCCTTTTGAATTAAATGATTTCAATTCAACATTCAAGATTTTTGGATTAAATTAAATAAATAAAGATTTATTTAATATTAGAGAGAAAAGGTTAAAGAATAATTAAATAATTAAAGTGATTATTTAATTATAGTTGAAAGTGTCGTAGGAATTAATTAAATAATAGTTTATTTAATTTTAGAAAGAAGATAGATTAAATTAGCGATGTAATTAGAAGATAAGATTAACATAGATAAAATTATTGTTAGAGAAAATAAAATCTTATCTAGACTTAAGTGATTAATGACTGATTAAATAATAAAAATATTATTTAATTATAGAAGATTGTGATAAAGAGGAATCATCATTTTGAATTAAATAATAATTTTAATTCAAAATTCAAGGATATTGGATTAAATTGAATAAATAAAGGTTTATTTAATTAAAGAGAGAAAATACCAACAAATAATTAAATAATAAAAATAATTATTTAATTATAGTGGAAAGTGACATAGGAAATTAAATAAATAAACATTTATTTAATTTTAGAAAGAAAATAATATTTAATTAATGACATAATTAAATAAATAATATTTATTTAATTAATCAAGAAAGAATAAAGGTAAGAATGAATTAATTAAATAATTAAAGTTATTTAACTAATAAAGTCCATATATAATTATGAATTATGAAGAAATTAAGAGTCGTAGGCGTAGGACAATTTTTAGTGTCTACATTTTTCCCCTCTTTGATACAATGTCATTTATCGCATTGTGTCAAAGAAAAAGATATGCCCCAATGAAAGTAGAATGAGGAAGGATGACGAGGAGGTAGTGGTATGCCCCCTCAAGAGGACAGGCAGGTTCAAAGAACACAAATGTGCTCTCGAAATGGATAAGAGGACTAGAAGATAGAGGACAAAAGGATAGGGGAAAATAGATAAGGATGATGAAGATATAGAATAGAAGAAGTGTTAGCGTGGAAGACATGGATGTTAGTATTAGAATGACTTCAATATTTTTCTGAAACATAATAGGCCTTGCATTAATCATCATTGTATGTTAAATGATACAAATTGATAACAAACACCATGATATGAGATAGACCAAGGTGTGCAAGGTTATCCACCTGCTAAAAATAGATAGTAGCCGACAAGGAATGTCCTAACTCATATTAAGGGAAAAGTTGCCCTAGTCTTTTTGTCAAGACAAACCATAGATAACAATCAAATAAAAGATGAGTCATGAGACATCATCACTCCTCTAAATCCTTCATGGGACATCCTCAAGAAAGCTAGTAACCTGACTCGAAGACAAAACCAAAAGACAATCCACAAACAACAGTCAAAGAAAAAGAGTCCTGAGACATCGTTGCTTCTCTAAATACTTCATGGGACATCCTCGAGGAAGCTAGTAACTAGACTCAAAGAAAAATCCAAATGAAAAGATAAGACAAAACAAGCCATAACGTCAACAGCTAGTAAGAATATTTGCCAAATTTTTATTTGTTTGTTGTTTAATTGTCTAGGGGATTGACATGATGATTGTTTGATAAAGCCTAATTTCAGGAATGACACATATTGTATAAGATGTCAAGTCTAGTTTCAATTACGTGACCACCTGTATAAGGCAATGATAAAGCCCAATTTTAGAAAGACACATGCTGTATAAGATGTTGAGTCTAGTTTCAATCATGTGGCCACCTGTATAAAGCAATGATGATGCTTGACTAAATGACAATGTGTGTTTTCAGGAAGGACACATCCTGTATAAGACATAGATTGATTGCTTTGGTTATTTGAGTGTTTCGGATTTTTTTTGGTTTGACTTGATGACCTTGTTGACTTGTTTTTCTTGTTGATGCATGAATTTTCTTGATGTTTTGACAATTGTTTGTGTTTGATGATAATGTCTGACTTATTTTGAATGACATGACGAACCCTAAAAGACTAACTACTATAGCCTCGGGGGCTCATCCATTGATGGCCTTGCCTACGTTATACACGTAGAGACCTTGTAGTTCAACCAGACTTTGACTGACAAGACTGAATGAAAAATATTTGATTTATTTGAAGATATCTGATGTGTGTGATAGTGAATGTGACAAACCCTAATGGACTGACCTAGTGTGGCCTCAAGGGCTCATCGATTAATGGCCTTGCCTACGTTATACATGCAGAGACCTCATCGTTCGACACGACCAATGACTTTGTCTTATAGATTGACAGGTGTTTGATTGTAGGTGATCCTTGGGAGCTACAAAGTTGATTTTTTCCAACTTCTACATGGTATCAATGATTGGTTAAAGAAACTAAATCATTTATTAATTATAAGTTGATGATATTTATTTTTATTTGCTGGTGTTAATGATGAATTTTAATAGTTTTTAGGTTAATTGAATAAAGAGTTTTTTTATTTTTTATTTTTTATTAATTTAAATAAAAATTAATATAATTTTCATGATAATATTTATAAATTATTGATTTATAATGTGTACTTATCTATTATGATTCATCAAATTAAACATTTAAGGTAACATTCAAATCTCATTTATGGTTTATAAAAAAATATAGTCACCTCTTAAAGTCTATAGTACACTAGAGCACTTTGTATATTCTCTAGGGAACACAAGATTTATATCCACTACTATACCCAAGCGTTCCATGTTTCAATAGGTAGTGCATCATAGTTTTGTAGAGACACAAATAATTTTGTAACAAACATACCCAAATCATGATGAAATAAGAAATATTTCCTAATTTATCCTAATTAATTATATGGATTGTGGAAATTTAATGTCTTTAATTAAAATCATGAAAAAATGATAAAAATTGTAATGCAGGGATCATCATGCGAAAAAGGTATAGAGCTGGCAAAAATTAGGAAAATGGAGTGTTAGGCAAGAACGACATAAATATTTGAATAAGTTATCTATATTATTTCAAAAATATGTAAGGAATAGAATTTGTAGAGGTGGATTTAGTTTCTAAAATGCTAGGTTTATTTCAAAATAAATAAAATCTATTTGGTGAAAATTTGAAATTTCAATGCAGTAGTACTTAAATTTTAGGGAAAAAATAAGAAGTAGGTGTCTGTCTGACCAACCTAACCATAATAAATTAATATGTGTTACTTTATATATAAGTAAGAGGGACTCTCATGTCGGATGTGATGCATATTTTTTGTAATTTTTTTCCAAGTAAATAATTAATTATGAATTTTTTATACAACTTTAGAAAATATAAAACCTTATCTTGTCGACCACCTTAACTTGGGTCAAAACTTCATGAAATTTATTTTTTTATTTTTTAATCCTATAGTATGTGAAGCATAGAATGTGACTCATGTTTGGATTCAAAATATGATACGTTGAAAGTTATAGATGTTTTTCAATAATCGTCAGGGACTTTAATTGTAATTCTAATAGAAAATGAATAATAATTATTTATTAAATTCAAATTAAATCATAATTTTCATACTTTTGGAAAGTTGAGTATCTCCTCTAAAACCCTTTTTAAGTTTCATTAATTTTGGGTGAAAAAAAAAAGATTAGCCACATACCCCCATAATATTGCCACTTTTTGGCGGACCATGATCTTGCACATACCCATAATAAGTTACTTTCCTGAAGAAAATGTTGCATATCGAACTGGTCCATGACTTCAAATTGGTAGGCAATTTTACCAATATGTGTAAACATATGATGATGAATAGTTCATCTTTGATGTAATCCTTGCTTCATGTTTTTTTTATCGGTTATGATATGTTAAAGTTTCTAACCTAGTTAGCAACCTATCTCATCATTAGGTAAATTTGAAATCATTCGTGTGATGTTGGGGGTTTTGAAATCTAGAAGGTTGAATTACCAAAGCCATCTTTAAGGTCAGTTTTTTTGCACTATTACTCAGGCCTTGTGAAGTTGTGTCTAGTTGCATGGTTGGAGGGGTGAAGGTTTTAAGGTATAAATCTAATTCAACCATTGAAGGGTCTGGGTTTCTTTCTATTACTATTTGTTTTTTCAAGTTAATTTTATCTAACTTGAGGGAAGACCATATTCCCCTCCATTATGTTTTTTGGAACTTATAAAAATGTGTTTTAGCTCCTTTATTAATACAAAAAGTGTTGGAAGAATAAGGAGATGTCATTGATAAACTTGTTCGCAACATGAGCATGTGGAATTGAACAAGGTATAAAATTATGTATTACAGTGTTGTGATTGATGTCAACATTGTATCTCGATACTAAATCTATGGTGGAGATCAATTTGGGTATCTTGAGTATGTTTGAAAATGATTATTTAAGACATTTTGCAAGAAGGTTTGATTTGGTGAAGGTAATAGTTGTGGGATTCGACTAAGTGCCAATTCAGGTGATTCTATGTATAGGGGATATAATATTTGGGTCCTCATTGGTCTATTGATAAATATTTTTCTCTTTGTTTGTAACATAATTTTTTTTGTTGATAGAATATCCTAATTCCAAATTTTCATCTTGTTTCAGTTTCTAGTTTTGGAGTTATGAGTAACAAAATTTCAACTTGGCAGTTACAAGTTTTTTTTAATTCAATGCATGTGTTGATAAGTCCACACTTCTCCCCGGATTGGTTTTTGACTTTACGAAGTTGTGGAGGTGTTGACAGATGTTAGATGAGTGCATATTCCAGTTGGCATGAATTTTAGAGGTCCAAGTGTCACGATGTGGATGTACAATTGGAAAATTTTGTTATTAGGTCATCACCAGTGCCGACCTAACGAGTTGAATGTATTTTGGAGGTTGAGTATGTTATGATCTATTATGTGGTTGTTATTTTAGGTTTGTGTTGACCTATTTCAAAAAAATTTATAAGTTTTGAATCTTAGCGTGCAGCATGTGTGGATAGATCTTGAGTCAACAAGCTACATTTAAATGTTTACTACATCTAGTTGATTTTATTGGTGAAGTGGATATATACATAAATCTTTAACTTGTGGATTTTATAATATAGATCAAAAAGCAAATGTTTGTCTAGTAATAATACAACTTAAGAGATGCATAATAAGGCTATACAAATGATAGGGTGGGGAAGAAAAAAGGAAAACAAGTTAGACAAGTGGATAGGATTGTTCATATAACAACACAAGAAAATAGTCAAATGGTATGCTTACCCATAAAACCATACAATAGCAATTAAAAATAAAATATAGTTAAGATAATCACTTAGTTCGAATATTTCATTTAATCCAATGAAAAATGAAAATTTGGATGGCACATACAAGACCATATACTGAAGAATTCACATGAAAGTTGAGAGAAGAGAAAATTTATCTCACACGAGTCTTTGATTATGGCTTGAGACTATAAGCTTACTAAAGTAATCATAAATGATAATATTTTAACAACCTCTTCATACAATAGGAAAAATAAATATTAGATAAAAAATGAGAGCACTACCATGCAAATCTCTCTTCTAAAACCAATATACTCGATTCAATACAAAAGATAGTTATTTAAAAAATTTACTTCACATTGTCCCTCTTATTACAAATAGAGAGCAAAATGAAAATCTTGATCAAAAAACCAAATTGTAAATCTCACTTAATGAATCATATTGAATGTAATCTCTACTTCTTTCACTATTTAACCACAACCCAACAAGATTATGACTACAACAAATGTAAAGTATTGATGCAATAGAATCGACTATAAATTGTGAGGTGGGTTGAGTGAACATCACCACCCCACACCAATCATAATATAGTGGTTGCTAAATATCTCTCTTGACTATTACTATTTAAAATTGATTTTCTTTAAATTAGGGCTTCACCTAACTTGGTAGATATTCTCCTTTTCAAACTTCTAGTCATTCAAATGAGCATAACAAAAGAAAGACTAAGTCAAATTTTCACATAATCCAAAGCAATCATTACCTTCTCTTTTCAATTAATCCTACGGTTAGGTATTGAGTTAGGTTTAACAATTAAATTTATTTAATTTTTAATAACACTCCCTTCTTCAATTCCATAATTTATTCAAATGTTACATCAAAACTTTTATATATCAAGTCAACATAGAAACACAAATATGACCAACTCATAATTAACTATTAATATAAGATAGATTTGTTGTTCAAGTCTAATGACAAATAATATATAGCTCAACAGTGTAAAAAATAACAAAAACAATGTTCAACAATCAACTGAAACAATTTTCAAAAATCTGTAATTTATTTATTATAAAATATAAAAATACTAACAAATATACATTTTAAAAAATCTATATATTTTAATAATAAATCAAATCTAATACTACAATTATCTTAAATATTAGTTCATTACATATGAGAAAAATGGCAAATACTAGACAACAAAACTCGTCATGTTTGGTGAATTGGTAACTTCCCAAATCAATATTTGAATTTGAAGAAGTTAAAAACTGATGTAAACGTCCCCTGGCTTTATGGCGCGCATATACTTATTGAAAGACCGGCCTTCATATTTAAATGCCGGTAAATGCCCGCCTTCATATTCACAATGCCGGTCATTGCACGTTGCCGAAAAAACAGAGGGTTGGAAAGCGTTATATTTATTTACTTTTTTTTTGTCTCTACTCCCTTTCATCACATCCCATCAAGATGACCACCCAATTTTCTA
>VDFB02084367.1:0-66638 GCA_007258455.2 Sequoia sempervirens
TATGAGCAATTGCTTTAAAGTAGAAGAGAATATGAGAGCTTATTCCAAAATCCCTATGCCAAGTCATATTTTTTTGATAAATTATGTCACATGAGGAAAGGGAGTATGTCATATGCGAGTCAATCTTAAGACATGTCGTGCACATCCCAAGCTTGATCTTATAAGTTCATGAAAGGTTAATTATTAGCCAAAAGAGACAACAAAAAGTGACATACAGGGATAAGGTTGTTGAACCCTTTTCCCCCACTTAGTGCAGGACAAGGGTGAGCCTAGAATGGATGATGGTATACTACCCTTGTGATGGATGCAAAACATGTAATAGTGAGTATGCGATGATCCTGAAACTATTGCATGGAAAGGAGAAAGAACTATTGTTATTTATGTGGATAAGGAAACAATTTTTTTTCTTGATACATGTTTAATGACATGTCTATCAATTTAGGATGTACCGATGGTAGAGTTTTCTTGGAAGAATCTTGACTGATAATATGGATGTTGAGTGAAGGTTTGTTGGATGGGTTGACATCTATGAAAGGAAAATCACAAAGACCATGATTTGGAAGAATGAGGTTGGGTGTATTGCAAGCTTGTTTCTTGTGTAATGGTGGTTAAAGAATGATAGGATTCTTGAGTGTGTCCAAAATAACTTCAACACACATAGGGGAGGATTAATGATTGGATTTTTTTGAGTATCAATAGTGGTGATATGAGAAGAAGGCTTGATTTGGTTGTCTGCTTTCTCTAAGGTATCATTCTTATGTGCCATAATATCAACCCTAGGAGGAGAGCTAATATGGTCATCACATGTTAGAATTGGATTTGGCAAGATAGCTTCATTGTGCATAGGAGAGGCATCAAGAGAAGGATAAATAGGAGTTTCATGGTGACTAATGATTGGACTTTTTTGGTCAAATAGATCTTCCATCACGATATCCTCTAACACTAAACTATCTTCTTTATGTGTAGAGAAGATATTAGGAGAAGAAAAGGGTAGATTGTCATGATTATCGATACTAGATAAGGTACGAGAAATGATTTCAGCTTCATAATGTTGTTGCAAGGGGGAGGAGGAGGAAGACAAGCAAGAATTGCATGATATTTAATGATTGTGTCTTCTTTCATCAAGATACCTTCATCACCAATGGGAGAGATATCAGGAGAAGAAAAAGTATGATTGTCATGAGTATCGATGCTTGCATCCTCTTGTGTCAAACCTTTAGTGGATGAACTAGGAGAGATGACGTATTTAAGGGCTTCATCCAACATGTCTAAGTCATCACTACAAAAAGGTTTGGGGGATAAGTTATCATCAATTTGTTTAGGCTTCTCATGACAAGCTTTAGAGGATGAAGTGAGTGAGATAAAGTCCTGAAGAACTTCATCTAACTTGTCTACATCACCACTACTAAGAGGCTTAGATGAGAGGGTTGTTCGAAATTGAATCATTTTTTTAATTGGATCGTTTGATGTTTTTTGTTTTTTGTTTTCATTTGCTAATGAATATGAAAGTTCTAAATGAACTAAGAACTAATGTTGAAAATGAAAATTGCAAAAGTCTAAGTGCCATGAATGTAGATAATGCTTATTTCTAATGTTTTAAATGTAAGTGAAGCTATGTAAACTTGAAATGCAATGTAAAGACATAAGATGAAATGCAACTTATCAGATTTCAAATAAAGGAATTTACTGATGACAATATGCAATAATCTGAAAGATGAAAGATTGGAAATGCAAATGTGAATTTTAACCATGCATGAAATGAGCTAATATAAGCGAAATCTAATTAAATGCATGATACAAAAGCTCAGCCAACTAATACAGATAACTAATGGCAGCAAACAAAAGCATAAAATCAGGGTTTTTAGCTTTGTAAAAGGCAGTATTAGGGGTCAAAATGGACCGATTCGCCCAGGGTGGTGAATGAGTCCCAGTATAGAGTTTTTTCATAATTTTCAAAAAAAGAAAGAAAGGTATTTTATGGTTTCTAAGTGTTATGATCACGGAGACCTCGATTGAAAAATGCAGAATTTCAAAAAAATACATGAATTTAGATGCCAAAAGTACGAACTAAATGCACTTTTTATGGTTACAAAATTCGGAAACCTAGCATACAAATTAGTATGAAAATCTAGTAAAGGTAAATGCAAGCCTAGATATATGAGTGAGACTCCAAATCGGATAAGAAAGTGTTAGCGGAGTTCACCAAAATGGTGTAGTCATTTTTGCACCCTAATCCTTTCCTAACTTCTGGGTTTTACCTAAAAAGGAGAAAAAGAGCCAAAAAGTCTGATAGGACAACTCAAATTAGGAAATGTATATGATGTAATTAAGTCTAAATGGAATAATATAAATGCAACTATGAAATGTAATTATTTGATTATGAATGCAAAAGGAAACTAAGAAATGTAAGCTTGATTGAAACACATTGTGTAATGGCAGAAATGTGAATTAAAATTGACTAGAAATGGTTGAGACTGAAATTATTGCACGAGAATATGGATGAAGTTGGAAATGGCTACAAGATGCTACTAATCTCTGACTTTTAGGCTGGTGGGGACTCATTAAGCCATTATGCGAATCAATCCCGATTAAGCCAAAACTGATACGAGAAACTGTTTTGGATAAAAGTATCTAAAAATGTAGAAAACCAAAAAATTAACTTTGGAAGTGGGACTCATTCACCATGGGTGGTGAATGATTCCACTTTAGAGCCACGAATATTCAAGGTGGAATCGGAGCTCTTGGTCTACACTTTGATTCTCTATAAGGGTATACATACGAAACTCTAATTTCTAAACCTAAATGTGAGTTTTGTTGATTTTTTTCCTTGAACAATGAGATGAAGACCTAAACAAATTTTCAACTTTATTCTTAATGATTTCCAAGCTTCCAAGATGTCTAAATCTACAAGCACACAAGACAAGAAGGAGAAATGTTGGATGTTAGGGCATGGGGTTTTCCTTAGTCAGCCTTTTAGGTAATTAAACCAAAATAGAGAAAGAATGTAATGAAACATGCAATAAGGGAGTTGATTACCTTGCCATGATTTTTGATCTTGAAATTCTACAATAAAACATGAAGGATATTCCTTTGAATGACTTGTAATGTTAAAACCCTACCTTGCTTGAGATGATGAATGATGAATGAGTTGTAAAATGAGTTGAGAGATGTAAAATGAGGATAAAATAGTTATTTATACACTCTTGTGCCTTAGTAACCCAATGATACCTCATCACAAGCTGACATAAGGTATTTTTAAATAAAAACCAAAAAGAAAATTTTAAATATTTTAAATTTGGAGCCAAGAGGGACTCATTCACCACCCATGGTGAATGGGTTCCACCTTGGACTTGAATGTGGGTTTTGGGAATTATCTTGCATTTAATGTTGTTTGTCAAGTTTACATTCAAAAACACACTTAATTAATCCTTATAATGGCATAAAGGGGTCAAATAAAGCATAAGAAAGGTGTAAATAGTGAAGACAAGCCTAGAAAAGCATGAAATATTGTTACAAGACTTTACAAAACTTCAAATAGGATTTGATGATGAATAAAAAGGTAATATTTAAATGAATTACAATGAGAAGACTCTAGAAATGTGTAGAAATGTGTTACAACACTTGACAACATCTTCACAAGACATTAATAAATGCATTTTAAAAGGGTCCAAGACCTAGTGTGGATGTGAAAAACACCTCACAACACAAAATCAAGGACTTATTAAGTCCAATTTATCATGAATTATTCCAATGTCAAGCAAGAGGTCCTTTTTCTACGGTAAAATATCTTTATTTATTTTTCTAATTAAAATTATCCAATCTACCTTTTTAACAAAGGAACAAAACACCTTTGAGGGATTGGGGTGGTTTCATAGGATGAAATACATGCACTCTAAACTTGCTCAAGTATGTTAAATTTTTGTATTGTATATTTGCATTGATTGCTAGCTTACAATTTTACTAAATTTCCTATAATAGCATTAATAGAATTATTGCCTTGCTCACTCAACAAGGTTGTGATTGTATAAATAGGGGCTAGTTCTTCTTCAATTTGTATTGTAGCTTTCCATTTATTGCTATTTTGCAACACTAATTTCCCTATAGTAGAAATGTGGAATTATTTTTGATTAAAAAAGTAGGTGAGGAGTCAAGAAGCTCAAGTTGGAGGGTAGGGTTCATAGCAGGGCCCTTACCCTTATGGCTTGGACCCACCTTGCATGTAGAACAAGGTTTAGGTTTAGCAGGGGCAGGGGGATCTAGAGGGTTTATCTTTAATAATCTTAATATTGACACCAGAATGACCCTTAGTATTAGAGGAGGAGGTATTTTCCAGATAATATTTGTAAAGGGCCATGATAAGGCCCTAATGTAAAGGAGGGTAGACACCTTTAACAATGCAAGCTTCAAGAGAGGTAAATAGAAATAATGGGAGATTCATTTTCTTACCATGATAGAGGTGATTTAGAATTAAAAAGTGGCACCTGTGCGTGCATTTTTGAAGTGGCCTTTGAGGGTAAATTACTTCATACAATACAAACTCATGAGGCCCCAAGGAGTCAAAATATTCTCATGATTGTAACCATTTTGAAATTGAACAACTTTCTCTTTACCTTTAAAGAATTCATCAATGAACATTTTATAATTTTCATTGCTCTTTTTTCAACCTTGATACCCTCATAAGAGAGACCCGTGGCTTTGGCAATCAACTCATCGAAAACCTTAAACTTCACATTACTAATTTTGACTACTCTTGTAGTCTAGGAGTTAACAAATTTGGAAGTTAACTTGTCATTGTAACCTCATATGGTCTCAAAAAATGCATGAAACCACCTCTTTAGAAGAGCTCCCATTGATCAATAATTTTCTTCAGAGTCTCAGCATGAGACAAGGTCTGTAGAGTCTCTGCACACCACCTTAACATGCACATACACGCATCGGCATACAAACCGAGAAATCCAAAGGAAGGAAGTGGGGAAATCCAAAGGAAGGAAGTGGGGAAAAACACATTAAAATCTTTAACCCCTTTTCTAAAAATGTTAATGTTCTTTATAGAATTTGAGTTGCAGTGTACATAGCAAGAAATATTAATTCTTTTGTTAGGATCACCCATAGTGGAAGTTCAAGGGATATCATAACACATAACCCTCACCATCTTGTTATGAGTGTTGCAAGTATGAAGGTGTTCTCATTGATGTCAACAAGCTTGTGTTGTCATTGGTGATGGTTGTGTAGTTGTTAAGAGCGATTATTTCTTTGATTAGTTGAATTATGTTGTCATAAATTAAGTTATTAGTGTTAACCTCTGGTGTCACTTTGATAAGCTTATGTTTATGGTTTAAATGTAGAGGATATTGAGAAAATTGATAAAATAAAAAAAATATGGTGTTGTAGAGGTATTCTAGTTTGTAGAGATGTTCTAGTTTTTCTTTGCATTTCTTCTGGGTTGAAGATTTTCTTGTATGGTTTGGATATGTTGGATGGAGGTGTTTAAAGTTTCTATATCAAAAATTTTTGCTTCTAGATCAATGGTCAAAGGAAGTTATGTTCACCAGCATGTGAACTAGTTTTGTAGTGTTTCTTATAGACGTGTTTGGGAAAAATGTATTTTCTCCGCATTTCTTTGCAATTGTTCTTCAAGTCTTGTGATTCTAAAGATATGTTGATTGTGTTGATCTCTTGCTTGCATCAAGAGTATTCATTTTTTGGTGATCTGGAAGTTGGATTTTAGTGTTGTAGTATCTAGAAGTGTAGTCTGTGTGTACAAGTTGTGCACATTCTGAAGGTGTTAAGTATTGCAGAGGAGTTTGAAGGATTTCAGATTGATAGAGGAATATTCTAGGTTGTGATGAAGCATGGTGTCTGGTTCACAAGTCATCATTGATTTGAGGATGCATGTAATTCAAATTTTAATGGTGTTTGCATAGGTAACAACTGACCCGGTGTTTACACTACATTCGAAGATGATCAAGAATTAGTGAAAGTGTAGTGTGGCATGTGAGTTAATTCGGGTCTTAGTTAAGTTTTGTTTTGGTCCGCTTTTTGTTCCTATTGACTGCGGGAATGCTTAGTGCCAACCTATTTTGAATTTATAAGAAGTAAGGTGTGTGTAGCTAACTTGAAGATGTTTTTCAAGTTGCTGATGGTATAAATGCACAATCAATTGATGTGAGAGGAAGTGTGGAATAGAGTTGAATGTGGTGATGTGAAATTAAGTGCAGAAGTGTGAAATATAGTGTGAGCTATAATGCAAGATTGTTGGATGCAATGAGCTGAGGTATCTTGATCTTTAAAAGACTAAAAAGTGTTTTTGGAGTTGTAGTGGTGGATTCTCTGTTACATTAATATCATGTTCTCTATGTAACATTTTATCTTCTTTCTTCTTTCTATTCTGGTTGTTAGCTTGGGTTATGATTGTTTTTGGATAGTGCGTCCTATTCTGGTAGTGAGCCTCTTTGTATCAATTTTGTAATCACTTACCTTGTGAGCTAATCCTCACTATGATTTTCCCTTCTAGGGCTTTCCACATAAATTTGGTATTTCTCTTGTGTATGGGTATGTGCGGGGATCATGATGGTCAAAAAGTGGCGATATGATGGGTATGGTTGACAAAAAAATTTACCCAAAATTGATGAAATGAAAAGGGTTTTTAAAGATTCTCAACTTTCACAAATATAAATTATGCTTTACTTTGAATTTAATAAATAATTATTATTCATTTTCTATTTGAATTAGACTAAAAGTCACGATTAATAGGCTAATTGAAAAGCATCTATAACTTTCAAACAATATCACATTTTTTGAATCTGAGCATATATCACATTCTATACTTAGCACTTTATAGGATTAAAAAAAATGTGAATTTCATGAAGTTTGACCAAGTTAAGGTGGTCGGACATACAAGGATTTTTATATTTTTAAAAAGTTTGGTAAAAATCATAATTAATTATTTACTTGGAAAAAAAAAATTACAAAAATGTCATCACATCGAACATAGGTCCTCTACTTATATCCTAAGAGTATTATAAAAATATTATCATTTTATTGTGGTTAGGGTGGTTGAGCGGACTTCTATTCTTATTTTCCCTAAAATTGAAAGTACTCACGCATTGAAATTTCAAATTTTCACCAAATAATTTTTTTTTTTTTTTAAGAAGCCTAGTAGTTTAGAAACTACATTCAATTTTTCTACAGATTCTATTCTTACATATTTTAGAATAATATAGATAAATTGAAATTTTCCATCAATTGCCTAACATTGATTTTCTAATTTTTTCATTTACCCTTAAGACTGTTTTTTCCATGATGATTCTGCACATACCCATATGGTGTTGGTTGTTTTAGTTTCTATTATCTGCTTTTAATGTTCAAACATTATAACATATTAAGAGTGTAATGAAAGCATGTGGATCTGATCACTATTGATTGATTTAATGTTTTAATTTGTGAACCATCAATTTTGAGGTTGGTTCTATGAACTTCTCTTGCACTCTTAGGATGTTTCACCTAAAAGGAGAGAGATAAAACACCTAAAATTGAGGTGGTTCACTCAAATTAAGGGATGTACGATGGAATTGAGACTAAATGAAATTATCTAAATGCAACTAAGTTATGAAATTGATTGATTATAAATGCAAAACTAAGAAATATGCAATGTTTGAAAACACAGTGAGGTATGCAGAAATGAACTAAAAACATGAACTAATGCAAACAAAAATGAAAGAGGTTGAACACAATGCACCTAGAAATTGAATGTTGAATCTAGAAGGTTCTAGAAACTGGCAGAAATCATTGTAAATCACCAGTGGGACTCATTCGCCACTAATGGTGAATCAGTCCTACTGTTGCTAAAAAGACTTGAAACTACTTTCTGACTATCAGGAACTGGATTCTGACAAAATTAACTTTTTCAGCCCTCAAGTGGGACTCATTCACCACTAATGGCGAATCATTCCTCCTCCAAAATTATGTAAAATGAAAGGTCAATTATGTAGATCCATATCTGTAATTGTCTTTTTGTCGGGTTGACGAAGTCAAATCTGCAGAAAACGAGTTGTAGGTTGTCTCCAAGCGTGGAATAGAATTTAGTTGACTTGAAACAATTTTTTGACTTGTTGTCCACTTTTCAACACCTAATTTCTTGACAAATCAGCATACAAAAGTCTGCAAACACACATGCAAAAGGGAAAAAATGGTTAAGGGTTGGGGTATAGGGATTTTCCTTGGTCAAATCCCACTTTGGTAATCAAACCCTTAATAAAGAAATGAAATGAAATGGAGAAGGAAATGATGAATAACAACCTGCAAATGTCCTAAACTCACCAAAACCTTATTGAAGAAATATGAAGATATGTCAATGGCGTATCCAAGATGTTTGATGTTTGCTTTCAATTAAATGATGCAAAGTGCTTGAATGCTTGAATGAGTGAATGAAAATGAATGTCTGGATGAATTAGATCTAAAATGGGTCAAAAAACACTTATCTATACACACTTATGCCCTAATTACCCAATAATGTAACATCACGGGCCGACATAAGGTTTTTTTGAATAAAACCCGAAAGAAATTTTGAATTATTTTGAATTTGGAGCCAAGAGGGACTCATTCGCCACCCATGATGAATGGGTCCCACCTTAGGCTTGTAATTGGGTGTCGGGAATTAAGTTGCATTTAATTTTTTTGTCGGGTTTACATTAAAAAATACACTTAATTAAGTCTTGTGAGTGCATAAACGGGCCATATAAAGCATAAGAAAGGTGTAAATAGTGCAGACAAGCCTAGAAAAGCATGAAATCTTGTTACAAGACTTTACAACACTTTAAAATAGGACTTGAAAAGTGATGAAAAGGTGATTTTTAGGTGAATTATAATGAGAAGAGTCTAGAAAATTGTACAAATGTGTTACAACACTTCACAACACCTTCACAAGACATCATAATTTGAATATTTAGGACCTAATGTGAATACATAAGTTATATTGCAACATTAAATCAAAGCAAGATAAGTCAAACATCACAAGAGAAAGACCTAAATAACCATGAAAATGTCAATGATCCATTTTTCTATGGTACAATTTGATACAACTAGTTCACCCCCTCCCTCTCAATTGTCTTGCTCATTCAACAATTGGTATCAAATCCAAGTTCCTTGAAGAAAATCTTAAGTTCTGCTCGAGGTAGATCTGGGATGGTGAGCAAGAAGGAGATCCCCATGTTTGATGGCATAGACTATGCATTCTAGAAAGTGAAGATGGAAGGCTATTTGATTTATATTGGATTTGATGTCGCTAATGCAAAAAAAATTATATAGCATGCCTCCAAATGGACCAAGCACAAGCTATGAGATCAAGGCCTATGAAAAAAATGGTAAGGTAAGGTTTTTTGTTTAGAGTAGTCTTGCACATACTGAATTAGTGCAAGTTATGGATCTTAAAACTACTAAAGAAGTTTGGGATAAGCTAGAAAGAATTTATGAAGGAGATGACAAGGTTAAACAAGCTAAGTTGCAGAATTTGAAGACACAATTTGAGACTTTGCGGATGTATGAAGATGAAACAATTACAAGTTACATGTAGAGGGTTGATGAACTAGTAAGTTCTAAGAGAGGTCTGGATGCATAAGTCAAAGAACCTAAAGTGGTAAAGAAAATTCTTAGAACTCTTCTTGATTCTTATAGAGAAATGGTTCTTGCTATCAAGGAAGCTACAAATTTTAATGCATACACTTAGAGAGATTAGTTGTTTGGCACACTAACTTCATTTGAAATGAGGAAAATTGGTCCAAAGAATGGTGAAAAAGTGGAGACTGCTTTCAAGACTGGAAAATCAGAAAAAGTTGAAGATTAAGATGAAGGTGATCTTGATGATGTGGAAGCTAACTTTGTAAGAAGAATGAAAAGGGGACTTGTAAGTACAAAGGTAAATTACCTTTCAAATGTTTCAGTTGTGGAAATATAGGTCATTATGCCTCGAGATGTCTAAACAAAAATGTGAACAATAAGAAGAAGGAAAAGAAAGGAAAAATGATCAAGAAAAACTACTATATTAGAGAATATGATGGTATTTCTAATGATGAATCTGATTATGGAGATGTCAATGATAATGGATTTTTTTTCATGGCTTTAAAAGATGAATTTGGTTCTGCTAATTGTAAAAGTTGTGTGAAGGAAAGTATTCCAGAGAAAAAGGATAAAGTTGGGGGTACTTTGGTATTTGATTTTCATGTTAGACATGATACAAACTATCAGGTTATTGACAATGGTTGCTCGAATCACATGACTAGGGAAAATAGTAAGTTTATTAAGCTTGAAAATTATGATGGAGGACTTGTTAAATTTAGAGATGATTCAGGTGCTAAGATTTACATGTG
The DNA here is from genome assembly GCA_007258455.2 of Sequoia sempervirens. Taxonomy (NCBI): domain Eukaryota; kingdom Viridiplantae; phylum Streptophyta; class Pinopsida; order Cupressales; family Cupressaceae; genus Sequoia; species Sequoia sempervirens. The sequence goes on from VDFB02084367.1 coordinate 10,365, forward strand.
GAATAGGATCAATTAGTTTTGATGGCAAGCATAATACTAAAGTTGTTTACTATGTTAAAGGTTTAAGGTATAACTTCTTTAACTTGTTGGAAAAATATGTAGCAAAGGATACAATCTTAAGTTTTAGGATGATGGGTGTGAGATAAAAAAAGGGTTCAAAACTGTAATTGTTGCTAGAAAGAGGAAATATGGAAATATCTATTAGCCCAAGGGTGTTGATGGTCACTATTTTATGAATCAAGAGAATGTGTCACATCAATTTTGATAACTTGGTTAGAATCAACTTAGTTCAAGTAGTGAGAGATCTATTGAGGATTACAAATCCTATCAATGATGTTTGCAGAGGTTGTCAATTTGGAAAACAAACTAGAAGTAGTTTCTAGGGAAAGGAACAATCTTCTACCAGTTTGCTGGAATTAGTACACACATACCTTTGTGGTCCTACAAGAGTGAGAAGTCTTCAAGGTGATAGGTATTTCAGGATTTTGATTGATGATTATTCTAGAATGACATGGGTTACTTTTCTTAGAGAAAAAATTGAAGCTCTAGATAGATTTAAAGCATTCAAAGTTATGGTTGAAAATGAGATGGATTTGAAGATGAAATGTTTGAGGTCTAAAAGAGGTGGAGAGTTCACCTCCAATGAATTTAACATATTTTGTGAGAATCATGGCATAATAAAGAACTTGTCTAACCCTAGGACTCCTCAACAAAATGGAGTGATTGAAAGGAAAAATATGACTATTCAAGATGCTACAAGGACTATGATGAAATAAGCTAACTATCAGAAGTATAATGGAGAGAATCAATTCATATTGTTGTTTACATACTTAATAGAGTTAAAGCAAGAGATGACAACACAAAGACTCCCTATGAGTTGTGGTATGGAAGTATTCCTATTGTCAAGTACTTTAGAGTGTTTGGAAGTAAATTCTATATTAGAAGAGATGATGAAAACTTAGGAAAATTTGATGCAAGGTCTAATGATTTTATCTTCCTTGGATATTATACTAAACTCAAAGCTCACAAATGTTACTACAAAATGCTAAGTATTTTTGAAATTGCAAGTGTCAAGGTTGATGAAGAGTTTAGGAATTCAGTGGTAATAGATGGATATGAGTCAGATGAATATTCTTGTAGAGAAGAAGAAGAAAAAGCTAAGGAAAAATTAGTTCAGAATGAAGAGGAAGAATTCCTAGAAAAGACCCCTAAGACCCCTAAGAATATACAGATAAATCATTCTAAAGAAGAAATCATTGGATCTACAAAAGTAAAGATGTGTCGACAAGAAGAAGAGTTGTTGAAGTAGAATTAAATCTATGTTTACTTTCTAAAATTGAACCTAAGATAGTGATTGAAGCATGCAAATATGAACATTGGATGAAGGAAATGGAAGAAGAAATCATACAGATTGAGAAGAATCATACTTCGAAACTTGTTCCTATAGCTAAAAATTAAAAAATTATTGGATCTAAGTGGGTATTCAGAAACAAGTTGAATGAGAATGGAGAAGTGGTAAGAAAAAAGGTAAGGCTAGTGTGTAAGGGCTATGCACAAGTTGAAGGAATATACTTTGAGGAGACATTTTCCCCGGTGGCTAAAATGGAAGCAATTAGGATGTTTGTGGCATTTGCAACACATAAGAATTTTAAAGTATATCAAATAGATGTGAAGTCTATTTTTTTTTAATGGATAAATAGAAGAAGTTTAAACATATAACAATCAAAAGGATTTTAGTTGTCAGATAAACCTAATATGGTTTGCAGATTGAAGAAGGAATTGTATGGATTGAAGTGAGTTCCCAGAGCTTGGTATGCAAGGTTGGATATACATTTGATACAACAAGGATTCAATAAGGGTACTACAAATAGTAATCTCTACTTTAAAGTTTAGGAAGACCAAATCTTGATAGTGGTAGTATATATTGATGACATAATCTTTGGAGGCAATGAAGATATGTGAAGGAAGTTTGTAGAAGAGATGTAGAAAGAGTTTGCGATGTCTATGTTTGGGGAGATGAATTTCTTCCTTGGGCTACAAATCAATCAAAGAGAGAAAGGCATATTCATTTCACAATCAAAGTATGTTAAAGAGATGTTGAAGAAGTTTGGAATTGAAGACTCCAAAACAGTATGTACTCCTATGGTTACTAGTTGCAAATTAAGTAAGGATGATGAATCCCCTAAGGTTGATCTGAGCAAGTATAGATCTATGATTGGCATAATGCTATATCTAACTACTACTATACTAGATATCATGCATGCAGTTTGTTTGTGGCTAGATTTTAAGAACATAAAGAGACACATGTTTCAACAATAAAGAGGATATTCAAATATTTGAAGGGAATTCTCGATTATGGCATATGGTATTCTAAGGATACTAATTTTACACTAAGTGCTTACACAGATGCAGATTGGGCTAGTTGTGTGGGTGACATAAAAAGTACAAGTGGTTGTGCGTTCTTTCTTGGATATAGATTGGTATCATGTGGCTAAGTAAGAAACAAGATTATATTTTTTTATCTACTGTAGATGCCAAGCATATTGTCGTAGCATCTTGCTACACATAGGTATTGTGGATGAGAAAAACATTGAAGGATATTAGAGTGGTGTATGATGAGCCTATTTCTATATTTTGTGATAATACAAGTGCAATTTACATTTCAAAGAATCTTGTGATGCATTCAAGAACAAAGCATATATCAATAAGATATCACTTTTTGAGAGAGAAGTTTGTGGAGAATGAAGTAAAGCCTGAATATGTACCTACAAAGGATTAGATTGCTAACATATTCACTAAGGCCCTTCCTAAGGATACTTTTGAGTATCTTCGAGAGAGGCTGGGGGTTACTGCCCCTCCTTCTTTGAACTAGATGCATATGGAGATGAAAAATGGAGAGAGAGAAGTCATGTGAAAGAGATAAGTATCAAAGGGAGAGAGAGTGTAAAGAGTTAGTTGTGCAATGGGGAGAAAGAGAAAATGAAATAAGTATGTTCATAGTTGTATGTTGTCTTTCATGACTTTTCACATCTTGTGTTTCCATCAATGACAAAGGGGGAGATTGTTGCAAGTATGAAGGTGTTGTCACTGATGTCAATAAGCTTTTGTTATCATTGGTGATAATTGTGCAGTGGTTGAGAGATATTACTGATTTGATTAGTTGCATTATGTTGTCATTAGTTGAGTTAATATTTTTAACATTTGGTGTCACTTTGATAAGATATTGTTTATGGTTTAGATGTCGAGGATATTGAGAATATTGATAAAATAAGGAAATAAGGTGTTGTAGAGGTATTCTCGTTTGTAGAGGTGTTCTTGTTTTGCTTCACATTTTTTTGAGTTGAAATTTTTTTGTATAGTTTAGATATGTTGGACAAATGTGTTCAAAGTATCTATATCCAAATTTCCAACTTCTAGATCGATGATTAGAGGAAGTTATGTTCACCAAAATGTGAACTAGTTTTACAATGTTCCTTATAGAGTTGTCTATGAGGAATGTATTTTCTCTATGTTTCTCCACAATTTTTCTTTAGGTCTTACGATTTTGAAGATATGTTGATGGTGTTGATCTCTTTCTTGCATCAAGAGTATTCATGGTTTGGTGCTCCAGAAATTGGATTTTAGTGTTGCAATGCTTGGCAATGTAGTTTGAGTGTACAAGTTGTGCACATTTTGAAGGTGTGAATTGTTGCAAAGGACCTTGATGGATTTTAGATTGATAGAGGAATATTCTAGGTTGTGATGAAGCATGGTGTGTGGTTTTCAAGTTGTCCTTGAATTGAGGAAACATGTAATTAAAATTTTAATGGTTTGTGCACGGATAACATCCATTATGGTGTTTACACTACATTTGAAGATGATCAAGCATTAAGGAAAGTGTAGTGTGGCATATGAGATTTAATTTGGGTTCTAGTTTTTTTTTTTTTTTGGACTACTTTTCGTTCCTATCCACCATAGGTATGCTTAGTACCAACCTACTTTAAATTTATAAGAAGTAAGGTGTGTGTAGTGGACTTGAATATGTCTTTCAAGTTTTGGATGGTATAAATGTAGGGTTAATTGATGCTAGAGAAAGTTTGGAGTAGAGTTGAATGTGATGATGCAAAATTTAGTGCATAAGTGTGAAATGCAGTGCAAGCTATAATGCAAGATTGCTAAATGTAGTGAGCTAAGATATATTGATCTCCAAAATATTGCAAGTGTTGTTGGAGCTATGGTGGTGGATTTTCTATTGCATTGAGATCATGTTATTTGTGTAGCATTCTATCTTCTTTCTATTTCGATAATGAGCTTGGGTTGTGAACCTTTCTAGAAAGTGTGTCATATTTTGGTAGTGAGCCACATTGTACCAATTTTGAAATTACTTACATTGTGAGCTAATCCTCATTGTGGTTTTTCCCTTCTAGGGTTTTCCACGTAAATCTAGTATTCTCTTGTGTATGGTGTTGGTTTTTTTAGTTTTTGTTATCTTCTTTTCATGTTCAAACATTATAATAGATTAAGAGTGTAGTGAATGCATGTGGATCTGATTATTGTTGAGGGATTTAATGTTTTTATTTTATACAACCGATTCACTCCCCCCTCTTATTTTTCCTTCTCATTCAATAGTGAGAAACTATAATGGAAATATTAATGATAACAATAAGGAGAGGTCCCTTCAAATAAGCAAGAAGAGGGATTCACACAAGCATGATATAGATATCCAAGTTCTATCTAGGAGTGATCTACCAAGTGTGAGCCATATTAAGAGTAACACCCTCAACCCTAAAATCAATGCTTTCCATATAATTAGTAAAATAATTACAAGAAAAGTTAGTAAAAATTTGTGACATATAATCCCTTGTGAGATACTTAGGGATATGATTATTACAATCCATGTAGATCTATTTTTTGAAAGTAGCGGTAAGAACAATCTACAACAAATAAATAAGGACAACTAAGGAAATATTTCCCAAAATATATGGAAAATCTGCCAAGTACCACAACCAAGCTTAGAGTAAGTAGTCATATCAAGTGGGGGCAAGTAATGGTCAAGTCTATCAAAAGAAAAAATATGCTTAAATGTTCTTGAGATGTTTGGATTTGAATTCCAATAATTCCAGTTAGCGTATAGTAGACCCTACTAGAAATTCAAGGTGAAACTTGCAGCAATAGAGCTTAATAAAGTGTTTACAAATCTGAAATTATGTATCCAATATTACTCTAAAGTGATAATGTGATTAAAAATTCCAAACATGAAAGAAAAATCAACTTAATACCACAAGTAGAGAATACCAAGTGACACAATATATACATGGAGAAACCCTTACAGGAAAAAAATCTACACCCAAAGAGATCCAATATTTGTATTAATCTTCAAATGAGAGAGACCAATACAAAACTCCTCTTTGAATTTCAACAACACTTTGTTACTCTAACAACCTAAAAAAAGCCTCTTTTGCAACCACCATCTCAATGCTCCAATATGTGGGAGAAAATACCACAAATGGTATCCCAAAACAACAAGAAAAACCACCTAGAAAATCCCACTCCCCCATTAGTGGAAAACCCATAAGAATGGTAAAAAATATTAAATAATCACATGGCCTTCACATGGGCACCTAACCCATAGCTAATCAAAATTGGCCAATACTGAGTGCTTCATAACTCTCCAACAACTTTGATGGCTTCATGAAAGAACATGCCCCAACATGCAAACTTGGGCATCCCATTATGAAAAAAATGCAAATAACATGCAAGGACATGCATTGCAAAGTGGTCCCCACCCAGAAGTTGGACAACCAAAGGGAATATGCTTCTGACATTCTCTGTAACTATCATTGTAGTGATTCCACCTCTTTGAATGTAATCATAGCATAGAAAATAGTAACCCTTTTTCATGCTTAGTTTGGGAATGAATAATTAATGATAAAATATACTTAATTGTGCCTTATTTAGGGTATTCTAAAGTGTTTTATTACACTTTCACACTAATCTAGGGCTTTATTAATTAATTGAGGTTAATTAAAGCTTAATTTTCCCCTTAAATTCAAATCCAAGCCTTAATTATTCCATTTTTTGAAGGATAAATCTCAACATTCATTATTGATGTTTCACAACACTTAATTTTGCAAGGTTTGAGTCCTAGGCTAGTGAACTAGGACCCATTTTCCACTTGGTGAATGGGTCTTTCCTAGGTCCTAGGACCCTCTTTTTACATATTATTTCACCTCCCCGAAGCAAGTCCTAGTTGACTATGGTAGGACCCTTTCACCCTATGGAAAATGGGTCATCATTAACTTAGGACACCCATTTTTGGACATGTTTGTTGTAGGAATTTAATGATTTTAAATCCTAGATCTGATGTTGGCTTGTGTTATTTGAATTTCGGGATTAAATCTTAAGATAAGTATAAATATAAGGTTATTTCACATAGTTTCAACTAAGGTTTTCAAGATAGCATAACTAGACCTTCATAAGAAATCAAGAGTACTTTCACAAGAGCATTTCAAAGGAATTCAAGCGAAGATTTTCAAGGATTTATTGCAACAATCAAAGGTCATATCATCATGTCAAAAGCATAGTGCATCATGCATGATGTTGAGCTAATATGTTGATGTAGTATTGTAGATCCAATTCAAGAATTTTTTCATATCCAAATTCAAGATCAAGATCTTCATTCCTCATGACCACTTCATGCTAGATTGTTGATTTACATTATAAGATTTCATTCAAGGTATCTCTATTTCATGTTTCATTGTTTCATCACAAGGTTTAATTACCTAAATGAGGTTTGATTAAGGAAAAACCCTATTCCCTAACAAACAACAATTTTTCTTCTCTCTTGATGTGTGATTGTAGGTTTTAGATTGAAGATCAAGTGGAGAACAAGATTGAAACAAAAGCTGTCAAAGTTATCGATTTGTAAAGTTGTCATCTTTGTTGCAAGATCATGAAAATGAAGTTACAAAATTTATTTTCAACTTTCGGGAGCTAATCACCTAGGAGTTGGGAGTGTAGACATTAAAGAACAAAACCCAGAAACCAATTTTCCAGAACCCTAGCAAGGACCCATTCACCACTAGGCGAATGAGTCCTCAGTGAGGCCCGAAACAACACTTTTTTAGCAAGGTACACATCATTTCAACATCTAAAAACCTTCCTTATTGCTATTATAATAGTTAGGTTTAATTTTTGATTGTTATTTAGGCATTATACCCATCATAATTGAGTGAAACAACATAGAAAAATCAGGTGTACCCATTTGGTTAATCCCATTTGTGGTGCATCTCTTTTTCTTTGGATATGTGCAGGATCATGATGGGCCAAAAAGTGGCAATATGATGGGTATTTGTAGGGTATGTGGCTGACGACTTTCTTTATACCCAAAACTGATGAAATGAAAAGGTTTTTTACAGGATATTCTCAGCTTTCCACCAATATAAATTATTCTTTACATTGAATTTAATATATAATTATTATTCATTTTCTATTTAAATTATGAGTAAAGTCTCGATTAATAAGTTGCTTGAAAAACATCTATAATTTTCAACGGTATCATATTTTTTGAATCTAAAACATGGGTCACATTCTATGCTTCGCATACTATAGGATTAAAAAAAGAAAAATTGAATTTCATGAAGTTTTGACCAAGTTAAGGTGGTCAAATATACGAGTTTTTATATTTTTTAAAAGTTGTAATAAAAAATTCATAATTAATTATTTACTTGAAAAAATTAAAAAAAATATGCATCACATCGACATGATTTCTCTACTTATATCTAAAATATTATAAAAAAATATTATCATTTTATTGTGGTTAGGGTGACGTCGCACACTCTACTTATTTTTTCCCTCAAATATAAGTACTACTACATTGAAATTTCAATTTTCACCAAATAGATTTTTTTTTAAAAAAAATAAACCTAGTAGTTTAGAAAATAAATTCAATTTTGCTAAAAATTTATTCTTACATATTTTTGAAATAATAAAGATAACTTATTCAAATTTTTAGTCAAGTTGCCGAACTCTGATTTTTTTGAATTTTTTCCACTTAAGGGCATGTTTTTCCATGATGATCTTGCACATACCCCTTTGTTTCATTTTGGTGAACCCAACTTCTTGAGCATTGTAGTTTTCTAATTTTTGAGACTCTCTTTTCATCTTAGATTATATTTTACTTTCATTTGCATTCTTTTTCATTGAATTATATCTCATTTAAGGTGTCTTAGTTTGCATTCAAATTTGCATCTCATATAGCCTGTTTTAGGATTGCATTGTTTTCATTCTTTAAGTCTGAAAAATACAAAAAAATCAACCATCTTGCATATCATGTAGATCATATAAACTTGCATTTCAAAATTGAAAACAAAATTGCATATGCTATGTGCGTGGATCATCATGGAAAACTTGCATTTCAATGCAAAATTCAAAAAATCAAGCTGTTAGGCAACTTGACGAAAAATTGAGTAAGTTATCTCTATTATTTCAAAAATATAAGAATAGAATCTGTAAAATTGAATTAGTTTCTAAAATACTAGGTTTTTTTTTTTTTTTTTTTTAAAAATTTTTGAAAATTTCAAATTTCAAATGTAGTAGTACTTAAATTTTAGGAAAAAATAAGAAGTGAGGTGTCCGTCTCCATGACTCTAACCATAATAAAATGATAATATTTTATTATAATATTTTATATATAAGTAGAGGACTCATGTCTAGATGTGATGCATATTTTTGTAATTTTTCCAAGTAAATAATTAATTATGAATTTTTTATTACAACTTTTAAAAATTATAAAACTCAGTATGTCCTAATTCACAATCTTAACTTGGTCAAAAATTCATGAAATTTAATTTTTCTTTTTAATCCCTATTATGTGAAGCATAGAATGTGACGATGTTTTGATTCAAAAATGTGATACCATTTGAAAGTTATAGATTTTTTCAATCACCTATCGAGACTTTAGTCGAATTTAATAGAAAATGAATAATAATTATTTATTAAATTCAAATTAAAGCATAATTTATATTGGTGGAAATTTGAGAAGCTCCTCTAAAAACCCTTTCGCTTCATCAATTTTAAAAGTCACCACATACCCCTAAATATCCCTATTGCCACTTTTTGGCCCATCATGATCCCCGACATACCCATATCAAACTAGGGTCTTTTTAGTTCATCATTTTGTCACATTTTCAACTTGCATTTCACATTGCATTTTCAAAAAATTAAACCAAAAACTTACTATAGTAGATCTGAATCTGAAAAATCATTAGAAAAGGCTTGAAAATATGTAAAAATCAGTTTCAAAATCCTAATCTAGGACCCATTCACTATAGGGAGAATGAGTCCTAGTTAGGGATGTTAGGGCAACAATTTTTTCAGAGTTTCTCAGAAAAGCATACCAAAACCCATTCACCACTAGGCGAATGAGTCCCTGGAAGCCTATGAAAACCAACTTTTATGAGCTTTCTGGTGATTTTCTACACTTCCTAGGCTTGTTGGTAACCTACTATATCAATCTGGAAAGTTTTAGGAATTTCTATTTTAAGCATCTAGGTCAAATCATCAATTTAGTGTACTCAATTTTAAATCATTCCAAAAATCATTTCCGTAGTGAAAATCTTCAGATATGTAGGACATTTGTTTACATTTTTGAAGCATTGCATAAATTAGATAGCTTACTTTTTCATGTTAGCATGATTTCTTTTAAAATATATGGTTTTGATATGGTTAAGAATGGATTTCATAAATACAATATTCCCTTTTATGAGTTCAATTTAGAATACATCAATGACGTCATTAAGAAACATGTTAACCATACTTCTACTATCTTTCCTAGTTATGAGAACATCTTAGAGCAAGAGAATCAAACCATTGACACAATCCTTAATATCACCTTTCCTATCCCTCACTCAAAACCTATTATCTCTTCCCTTTGTGAGGATGATATGATACAAGAAGATACAAGCATAGACAATCATGTAAACCATAATTGTTCTTCTCCCGATACCTCTCCTACTAGTTATGAAGGTATCTTGGTGAAAGAAGATACAATCATTGAGAATCATGAAAGTCTTGTTTGTCCCTCTCCTCCTCTCCCTTTGGAAGATATTATGAAACAAGAAGATGAGATCATTGACACATTTCTTAACATTACTTTACCTAGTCTTTATTCATCTCCCAACACCTCCCCTACTTGTGAGAATGCTTTAGTGAAAGAGGATACAATGGTGAATGATCATAAAAAATACATTTGTGTGAAGGATATGTTGATATTAAGAGATCCAATGATTGAGAGTTATGACAATCCTACCTCTCCTACTTGGGAAGACATTATAGGACATAGAGATGTAATTGTAGTTAACCATGACAATCACATTTATTCTTCTCCTAATATCTCTCCTAGCCATGAAGAAGATAGTTTGGTATTAGAAGATAAACTTATTGAGAGTCATGAGAATCTCATTTCTCCCTTTCCTAATGCTCTTATCATTTGGAAAGATATATTTGAATGAAAGGATTCAATCATTGATAAACAAGATAATCCAACCATTTATGATTCCCCTACTTGTGATGAAGTTACTTTAGAGAAACAAACCATTGAATGTCATGAACATCTAGTTTGTTGCTCTCCTAAAAACTCTCCTACTAAGGAAGATATCATGGTGAAAGAAAATAAGAACATTGACAATAGTAATCCCTGAGATGAAGATGATGAAGTGACATTAGACTCCCCTTCACTAAGAGATCATGAAAATAAAGACAAGCCTTTTGAGGTTAGCACATCAAATATCCCTTGAAGTGGTCTCCTGAGCCACTTCTTACCATCTACCCACCCTCACAACAACCACAAGTTCAAAATAAACTTGTGCTTATCTTAGAACCACCTAAAAGGCAACTTGATAATGATATTTTTTTTGCAACAACCGATTTCCAATACCATTGCTTATACATATAACATGAGGAATAATTTGCAACCAAGACAACCAACTCCAACATCCCTCCCATTACCTCAACCTATCTTACCTAGCCCTCATTTTCCTTTAAAAAGAGGAAAGGAGTATGATGTTGTTGAACAACTTAAGAATACTCCTACTAAGATATCCTCATGGGACCTTATTCAAGCATCACCTAGTTATCATAACATGCTTCAAATTTCCTTATAACAAGTTCCTACCCCTCCTAATAATAAAAAAATTGATCAAATTCAAGCTATAACTCCAATCAAATTAGACATTACTTTCTATCAAGATGTGTTACCTTCATTAGAGGAGCAAAAACAAAATGAATCTTTCATGATATCAATAACCTATGTTAATCAAATCGAGATAAAGAGAACTCTTGTTGACAGTGGTTCAAATCTTAATGTGTGTAGTGTGAGCCTCTTGGAAAAGCTTCATATGAATAAGAGTGACATTCAACCTAATTATTTATCTATTCATGGGTTTGATAATGTAGGAAAAAAACCACTTGGATTCATCACATTACCTATTAGAGTTGGGAAAGTAACATTACAAACTTTAGTCCATATTATGCCTCACAATCTTTCATATAATCTTCTTTTAGGTAGGTCATGGATTCATGCAATAAATGGGGTTCCCTCTACTCTTCATCATAAAATGAAGTATTTCTATGACAACAAAATTTACACACTCAACATCAATCCTAAACCTTAAAGTTGTCTAATTACTGAGAGAGAAGGACAAGATCCTTTGAAAGCATGAACATCAACTACAAAAGTGGAAGCCATGAAGGAAGAAGAACACAAGAAGAACATTGATGAGGTCACTAAATTGTTAGAAGATTATTGGGGTTCCTTAGATTTTGCACCAACATTCATGGGAGAATAGAAGATCATAAAAAAAATTGGAGTACAGACAACACTGAGAGGGGGGGGCTGAATCAGTGTTGTAGATTTCAAAACTTTAATTTACTTTCTTTCAACAAATTTGTAAACATAAATAATGATGTTGACAACACTTGATTAGTTTGGCATGCTTCATCATTGTAAGAATCTAAATACCAAACATTAATCAATACATAATGCTTAGACAAGAATGATAAGTAAATCACACAATAACTAAAACCATGACACAATAAATTTCAGAGTGGAAAACCCTCATGGGGTCGAAAAAACACTCAAAATTGCCTCACTGGTTTAATCAAAATGCCTCACTAGCTACAAATGCCTCACTGGAAACACAAGCCTCACTGGATACAAATGCCTCACTGGAAACACAAGCCTCATTGGCTACAAATTCCTCATTGGCAACACAAGCCTCATTGGAAATGATCATATTTTCTCACTTACATGATCACTTCAACTTCTCAAAGATCAAATGAAAATTTACAATACAAAGGGCTTCTCTATTTCACTATAAAACATGTTTCCCTTTCAATCTAATACATTCCATATCCTAAGACTCATTCAATTGGAATCTTTAAAATATAAAATATATCATTTTATACAATCTATTTTGTACATTGCTTGCAAAACTTCTTTATAGAATTTTGTTTATACATTTAGCATGATAACTTTGTGAAAGCACCAAACATCAAACAATGATAAATCATGGTTTATATAAACATTCCAAGAATGGTAACTGCTATAAACTGCCTTTCAAATAATGCCACATGTAGCCTGTTAATTGTCTTCAAACTTGCCCCTTGAATCATCGTGGTATAGCATTTCCAACCTTTTAGACTATTGTCGATGAAGAATAAATATTGTGCATTATTAACAAACACTTATACACGGTCGACATTGTGTATAAACTAGGTATATAGTCTAAACAAGAAACCCACACTAGTGTAACATATAGACCTTAGTTTACATCTTATTAACATCAATGTATTTGTGTAATCACATACCCTAGTGATAGGGTTTGTATAAACCAAAATAATAAACACATATATTACTGAAGGAACAAACCCTTCTCGACACTGCACATGTAGACTATTTCAAACATGAGACCCCAAATGTTTGAATCAACAAGGAACCCCAAATGACAATATCTTGTGACAACATAAAGGACTTTAGAAACTTGACTGCTAAGAACATGAGTCGACCCAAACATAACAAATAAACTAAAATCCCTTGTAAAAACAACATGACTTAAACCATTGACCTTGAATCAAAGGACCATTTCCAAATTATGCAAACTCATCTAGAAATAAAACTAGGGTTTAAACAAGAAATCGGGTTACCACTTTGAATATGTTGAAACCTTGCAAAATGAGGTCGATACATCACCTTGTAGAAGCTGAGAGCAAACCGCCCAAAACCATTTCTCTTGATTTTCAGCTGCCATACCACCATTCTTCCAATCTTCATCAAGCCCTAAATCGGCCATCATCCTCATCAACAAACTACCTTTGTATTTATTTGATAGAAAATTTTAGGGTTATGATTGTATTAAAAAAACACGTTATCACTATGTTTTCTCATTTAGCATGAAAATATAAACATTATAATGCTCAAATCATTGTGTTAGTCTAAGTCCATAGCATTATGCATTATTGTTTCCTTAGTCAAACAACTTTATCATTGCCTTTGTCAATTTCAATAATTTTAACTTCATTATACCTTGTGAAAATAATAATCAAGGAATGACATGCTTCTATTCAATACTCAGCACAATGATGAACACCACACAATTATGTGCCCAAAACAATAAGCTCAAAAACCTTCTCAAGAATAATGAATGAAATATTATTATCAAAGCATTGTATTATTGCTGTTGTTCATTGCAATAAAGTTGACTTCATATACCTTATGCAAAACAACCATCTTGTAAAGCCATTATACCTTGTGATACATGGTTTGAAATCTATGCCAAATCACTGTCAATGCCAACATGCTTGAATCAATCAACACAAATGCCATATTGCAAAAATATGTCACCTGAATGAGTGCCAAACCAAACTAACCATGTCTTCCATATGCAATGAATATCATAATGTTTTCTTGTAATCCCTTCAATGAATGCCAATACTATAAATACCAAAACAACCCTTGACATCAATGCCAAAACCAATTTCAAAGGAGTCAGCACAAAAGAGTTTGACAAGGGAAAAGAAAAAGTGGTGATGTCAACAAAACATTCAACACAAAATTTGAAAGCATCCACCTCTACCACTTTAGAAGAAACAAATCACACAAATTTTTTTGATGAAGTTGATTATGAGAAACCTACAAATCCAAAAGAAATGAAAAATATTTATGGAAGAGGTTATGAACTTATGAAACAACTTGGGTATAGTGGAAAAGGATGTGGTGCTAGAGAATAAGGTATTTGTGTCCCTATAGAACCTAATACATAAGAAACAACTAATGGTCTTGGTTATTGTCCCTCAAAATAAACAAAAACTCCTTCAAACAATATCAACACTCTTACAAAGGATTCTTCTAAGCCAACTTTAACATTAGTCCATCTTGAATTGATAGAAACTAGTGGTCTTGGTTATTGTCCTTCAAAAGAAATGAAACAAACAGAGAAATATTCACTCAATATCAATGTCATAATGCAAAACACTAATGATTGGAGTTCGTTAGGTTTTACACCCTCCTTTCAAGGAGAGAACAAAAATCTCACAATCTAAAGAGTCTTGTGTAAGTACGGCATCTTGTACTAAGCAAGAGATATTTTTATCATAAAATAAATGAACATTCTCTACTATTGATCAAGAGGGTATCTTGTCGAGACTCCTCCAAGATTGTTTAATAGCTATCCCTCCAAAAAAGTGAAATAAATTTTACTACAAGAGTTCATTTTGTGCATATCATAGAGTTCATGGTCATTCTACTAATGAATGTAAGGCTTTGGGTAACAAAATTCAACATCTTAAGGAGTGTGGTGCTTTTCCTTGTGTTGAATCACCTTGTTCCTCTAATTGATACTGATTTTCATTCTATTATGTTTCTCATCAATCATCTCAGCTCATCCTTGTCTTGCACTAAGTGGGGGCAAAAGGTTAGGGAGCCTTGTCCTTTTATGCCACTTGTCGATTGTCTCTTTTTGCTAGTTGATCACCTTCCATGTATATATAAGATCAAACTTGGAATGTGGATGGAATACCCTAAGTCAGCTCGCATGTGATGTACTAAGTTATCTTTAATTGTTGCAGTTTGGAGGCAACCCCTTATCCATGATGTAGTTTCATTTGGGAACATATGACTTGGCACATGGCTTTTTGAGTAATCTATCATGTCTCCTTCTACTTTAAAGAATAATTCTCACAACAACACGTTCGCAATCACTTTAAAGTGGGGGCATACATCGACACTCATTCTTTCTTGTGTGATTTTCTTTATTCTTGTGATGTGTCCTTTCCTTGGTGGTGTTGTTGGCTTTTATTTCCTCCAAGAGCATGATATTTCTTCGACTAGTCCTCTCTTGGAGACATTAGACATGATTTTCCCTAAGAAGAGACATATAGACATAACATTCATAAGTGCATAGCATTGTGGTGCCTTATCGAAGTTTTCAGGAGGATAACTTTGGTATGGTATGGGAGGCTAATATGATTCTCTCATTTTCCACCTCATTGGGATACTCACCTAGTGGAAGGCCTGAGGTTCCACTACCATAGAGTGAGTGAGTGTCTCATTTACATAGTGGATATTGCGTTCCCCTTGTAAATTTTTTTGAAAAAACAACCTATACCTGGTCCACATCGTGTTGGATAGACTATCGAATCTTAATACTTTTTCTCAGACTAACAGCCACATTCCACACTGTGTTGGGATAGTCAAAGCTTGATCCTTTGTTTTCCTTTGATTTTCTTGGTCTTTGATAGTGTATAAGTATGAATCTTTGTCATTGCTGCATACATAAGTGTATTGAATGTCTACTTTAGTGTGAGTTTGTCATGGGGGAAAACTCTCACTAATGTGGGGCCAAAATGTAGCATAGAAAATAGTAACCCTTTTTTAGGCTTAGTTTGGGAATGAATAATTAATGATAAAGTGGAATTAATTGTGCCTTATTTAGGGTGTTGTAAAGTGTTTTTGTACACTTTCACAATAATCTAGGGCTTTATTAATTAATTGAGGATAATTAAAGCTTAATTGGCCCCTTAAATTCAAATCCAAGCCTTAATTATTGCATTTTCTAAAGGATAAATCCCAATGCTCATTAATGGTGTTTCACAACACTTAATTTGGCAAGGTTTGAGTCCTAGGCTAATGACCTGGTACCCATTTTCCACTTGGTGAATGTGTCCTTCCTAGGTCCTAGGACCCCCTTTTTACATATTATTTCACCTCCCCGAAGCATGTCGTAGTTGATTGTGCTAGGACCCATTCGCCCTATGGTGAATAGGTGAACGGGACCTCCTTAACATAGGACACCCCTTTTGGGACATTTTTTTGGTAGGATTTTAATGATTTTGAATCTTAGATCTAATTTCAGCTTGTGTTATTTGAATTTTAGGATTAAATCTTAAGATAAGTATAAATATAAGGTTATTTCACATAGTTTCATCTAATATTTTCAAGAGTACTTTAAAAAGATCATTATAGAGCATTCAAGAGAATTTCAAAGGCATTCAAGGGTAGATTATCAAGGTTTTATTGCAACAATCAAAGGTCATATGATCATTTCAAAGGCATAGCGCATCATGTATGTTGTTGAGCTAATGTGTTGATGTAGTATTGAAGATCCAATTCAAGCATTGTTTCATATCCAAATTCAAGATCAAGATCTACATTCCTTATGGATACTTCATGCTAGATTTGTGATTTACATTCCAAGATTTCATTCAAGGTATCATTGTTTCATGTTTCGTGATTCATTGTTTCATCACAAGGTTTAATTACCTAAACGGGGTTTGACTAAGGAAAACCCCTATTCCCTAACAAACAATAATTTTTCTTCTCCCTTGATGTGTGATTGTAGGTTTTGGATTGAAGATCAAGTGGAGAACAAGATTGAAACAAAACTAGTCAAATTTATAAAGTTTTAAAAGTTGTTGAATCTTTCTTGCAAGATCACAAAAATGAAGTTACAAAATTTATTTTTGACTTTTTAGAGCTGATCACCTGGGAGCTAGGAGTGTAGACATTGAATAATAAAACCCATAAACCACTTTTCCAGAACCCTAGCAGGGACCCATTCGCCACTGGGTGAATGAGTCCTCAATGAGGCTCGAAACAACACTTTTTTTCAGCAAGGTACACATCATTTCAAAATCTAAAAACCTTCCTTATTTCTAATTGTTATTTATGCATTATATCCCTCATAATAGAGTGAAAAAACATAGTAATATTAGGTGTACCCATTTGGTTAATCCCATTTGTGGTACAACTCTTTTTCTTTGTTTCAGTAATTACAATTTGTTATAGGAAAATAAATAATAAATATTTTACCCCTCATGTCCTCTAGAACACTTTATAAAGAATGTGGAGACACACAATTATCAACTTAGGATAGAAATTATACTATCACCTATTCTAACATTCCCCCACTTGATATTATATATTGCAATTACATCCATGATCTATACAAAAAAAATATAATCAAGTATAGTGATCAAGGCCCATGGCCTTCCTGCACGAAGATAACTTATCTGTGGTCACTAGGTTCATGAGAGAATCTGTAACATTGTCCAAAGTGTCAACCTTTTCAATCAAGACCTTACCATTGTCAACCATCTCTCACGTAAAATGATACTGAACATCAACATGCCAAGTATGAGCATCATATATAGGATTTTTGGCTAAACATATGACACTCTGACTATCACATCTAATTCTCACTGTCCTACAATCAAAACCAATGTCATTACTAAGTCTCTATAACCAAAACCCCTCCTTACAGGCATGTGTAGCAACCATATACTCTATTTTGGTTGTGAAAAATGCAACTGTAGGCTACCTCTTACTCATCCAACTCACTGCACCTCCAAACAAAGTAAAACATAGCCACTAGTGGACCTTCGACTATCCAATTCACCTACCCAATCTACATCAACAAAACCTTATATGTCCAATGACTTAACCACATCATTAGTACAATGATAAAATAAATAGTAATCTAAAGTACCATGAAAATATCTAAACACCCTCTTAACAATAGTCCAATGCTCTCTACCAAGGTTAGACATAAACTTTTTCAAAACTCCAACTACTTGGGTTATATCTAGTCTAGTGCAAACCATTGCATACATAAAACTACCAATGGAACTAGCATAAGGAACATTAGACATCTATTCAAAATCATCATCAAAATTAGGGTTCATGTCTAAAATCAACTTAGTACCAACTAGAAATGGAATATTAACTAGTTTATAATAGTCATGCATACTAAACCTCTACAAAATGGTATCAACATACTTACTTTGACTTAACCAAAGATTTTTGTGAACCTAATCTCTACTGATCTACATCCCAAGGATATATTTTGTATCCCCCAAATCCTTCAGGGTGTGTGCAAGAAGTTGAGCCCACTTTTTGGCCAAAAAGTTGAAGTGTTTTCCCTAACTTTCAGAATTTGTCACAATTGACTTAAAAATTTGAAGCACTTAAATATTGAATCTTCAAAAATGTTCATAATATGAAATGTAGTACTCAGAGTCTAGTTTCCAAATATGTAATTTATTTTAATACATAGATGGTACAAATTTATTTTCAATATGCATGTATAAAAACCACTATTTGAAAGTCACTTTTTTTTACCATACCATGCATCTATATGTCATCCATATTTTGACCTAAATAATTGTATTTTTTTGAATCCTTTTGGGAAAATATCTCTAACACATTCAAGAATGTGCACGATATATTTTTGTTTTTTTTTTTTAATTTTTTTGTTAATTTTTCATTTTCCATAATTGTTGTTTTGAAAATCCCTTATGTACGTCACACATAAGATAACCTAAACATATCATTTTTTATTTTTTTTTCAAATTGAAAATAATTTTTTGAAGATTGTGCACACTATTTATTTTGATCTTTTGAAATGTAAATGATATGTAATTCTCCACCTTTTCAATGTTCTTCAATAAAATTTGCACACAATTTTGACAAATTCCAATAATTTAAGATTGTACATTAATATTTTTTAACGATGTAATTCAGATCTAAGCCATAAAAAGGGAAAAATCAGATATGAAATTATCAGGTAGTTAATTCAAAATATTCACAATTTTTTCCTTTAATGAATAATGACCAAATAATGTAAATGCATAATTTTTGAAAATAAAATAAATGCAATTCAATAAAATCTTCAAAGCACCTAGTTTTTTGCACTAATTTTCAAAGTTTATTCTATGAAAATCAAAAAATTGGAAGTGTAGGATATGTTGCCCCACCAAAATGTAAAGTATGAAAGATGATCCTACATCCAATTAGATTAACTAGGATTTAACTCCTTTTAACTTTGAATCCACATTCAAACATAAACCAACTAGGGTTTTATAATTGACCTACTGGCACAATGGAGAGCCAATATCCTAGGGTTTATATTTTCTGACTTGTAAAAGAGATAAATTCTATGTGTGATTTAACAAGTCTA
Organism: Sequoia sempervirens; assembly: GCA_007258455.2. NCBI lineage: Eukaryota > Viridiplantae > Streptophyta > Pinopsida > Cupressales > Cupressaceae > Sequoia > Sequoia sempervirens. The sequence goes on from VDFB02084367.1 coordinate 29,855, forward strand.
TTTGAAATATAACCCTATATCTAAATGTAATTTATTGCATATATGAAAATGGCAAGTACCAAAATGGCTTAAGATCTAAGACTAATATACAAAGAGGAACCCTGATAGAAATTTAGGGTTGATTTGCAAGGATAGAGCTGATGGGTACCCTAGAATGGAATCCTCCTTTTTTGGATCTACAAAGTCTAAGATGTAGGTCACAATCTACTCTTAGTTTTCCAAAACTCTCTCCTACTGAAACTCCACGATCTGACCTGCACACATGAAAATTTGGGGAAAGGTTGTGCTATATAGGGTCTTGCCTAAGATAAACTCTATTTTGGTATTTCTACCTCCACATGGTAAATGATGATGATCAACAGGGCATACCCTAGGTTAGGTAGAGGCAAAAACAATTATAATTGAATGAAAGGACAAATGATAAATGAAAAAGTTTCCTTGTTGTGAAATCCTTGAGGAAGTGATGTCACACCATAAGTTGCCACAAATGTTGATAGATGGATGTGTTGATCACTTGATAGACCTACAAAAGGCTAGTTAGATCAAATGATAATAGATTGTTGTAGATGGAATGCATAGGACAACTCAATACATCTTCATAGTTTGGCATGATTAGTCATAATATATTTTTGCACAACATTTTTTTCATTATTCTTGATATCTTGCAAGCTTGATCTTGATTGATAAAAGTAGTGTAATAATACTGCTAAATTTACCCTTGAATTCCCTTGACTAATTTTAATTTCTTCAATTTGTTCTCTAAAATTAATAGGATTAAAATTATGAAAATGAATTGTATTTATATGCAATTCTTTAATTTCCTACTTATCAATTATTGATAGCCAACAAATAAAATTGGATTTTCAAATATTAAAATTCCAAATATGACATATTCAAATTCGGGCCAAAATAGGCTGGTCAAGGGTGCTAGTTGGCCAAGTCTGGATTGGAGTGTTGGGTGCTCTAGTCTAGACCTATTTTTGGATTTTTCCATTGTTAAATAAATAATAAGTACTAACTTGTAGCTTCAGTCTAATTTCCTAAATATAATAACAAACAAGCAAAATATAAGCACAATTATGTCTTAGAACATAAGGGGAGCTAAACCTAGTGTGAAATTATGAAGGGTTACAATTTTCATTGCTACATCCTTAAAACTCTAAAATGGAAGGGATTTTCATAAAAAAGTCTTTATTCAAGATTTTGCTAATATGATATCACTATATATTTATCATCCTAAAGAAGAGATATATGTAAATAGTAAAGTATACCACAATCAATGTTGTGTGTAAGACCCCACTTTGCATGTGGATAATACAATCTTAATTTTTGTTATATATTCTCCTAAATAGATGCTTAGATATATTTCAGACAATGCATAGTGTGATTGTGTGACAATGTGCTTGTATTTCATTTTGACATGTTTTATTATCATTCCCATGACAGTATTAGGCACTTGTAAACTATGAATACGAATTAGAATTTTAATGAAATTGTTGTACAACTAAACCTTATTTCAACTACCAAATTAATGTGATATGTGATTGTTGCTTATGATTTCATTGGTAATGTGCAGGAAAGAAAGGGTGCCAATACAAGAAGGGAAAATGAATGGGAACAAATTGAAAGGAATCCTCTTGTGGTTATGTATTTGATTTCCTTATTTTGGGAGCTTAGAAGGAAATAGAGTTATTGTGTTTATTCTTTTGGGTTGCAAGGGTATTTAATTGTGTGTGATGAAAGACGTAAGTTGGGGTTAAGGTTTAGAAACCGTTTTATCCAAATGTGAAATTCGAATGAAACCTTAAGTGGGTCTTTAAAGAGGGTTGTTGGTCAATTTCCTTGGTTGGGATGCAAAAAGAAACCGGGCCCTAGGATCTATACCATAGTGGTAGGGGTCAAGTGGGCATATAATAGTGCCCCAAGGACATGATTTGACCCCTGAAAAGTCCTCATAATGGAGGGTGACAAGTTTTGAGGAGAAGATGAGATGAAAAGATAGAGTTGTCCAAGTGCATGTTTCCTCTTTAATAAGGAAAAGACTCTTATTGATGGAGGTAGGTACACTTCACACCTCCCAACCTAAAAGTTGCAAGTTGAAACTTCTATATATTTTGGAGAGGAAGAATGAGTGGGGTGTTACCCACTTCTCCCTTTCGAGAACTTAGTCATTTTATGAGAGTTTGAAGAGTGTATTTTCTTTTTGGGGTTGTTTTCATACTTGGGATTGGAGAGGAAAGCTTGAGAGCTATGGAGAAAAGAGAAAAGTGAAGGAAGTCCTATTTCCTCTAATTGCTTTTAGTTGATAAAATAAATGATATGCAAGTTCTCAAGTTAGAATGGCTCTTTGAAAATGAATGTATTTGTAATTGTTGAATAAGTTAGTATAGTTTCCATACCAAAATCATTTGGTAATTGTTTAGTGCTTGCTCGGTGGTATGGCTAGAGCCAATGAGGCTTCATGATGCCATGACGGTTGGGTGGAGAGCAAGGTATATTTCATGGGTATGTAAATATTAGCTTTCCAATATTATTTGTGATAGAGAAAAACCTACTTTATAAGCATATAAATATGTTTCTTCAATACTATTTATGAATTTGCAAGTTAAAAGATGAGTTTTATAGTTTGTTTAATAAGAAAAAAAAGGGGGGGGGGTAGAAAAGAGCAAGTCTTTAATTTATTGCAAGATTGTTTATTGTATTTGTAAACATTAGTGTAGTATTGAAAGTTTAGAGTTTTGTTGAAATGGAGAGAGGAAAATATGGTATAGATCAAGTTCCTACTATTCTTTAATTATCTCTCTTAGACTATTCTTTGGAGGACATTTTAAAGTTATTTTCTACACAAGTTTATATGAGAAAAGTATCTCTTGCAGCCTTATAAGTTAGGAAAACTGTTTGTAACCAACTAGATTTAAGATGAAGAAAGATAATTCTATTTAAGTGATGAAATATGTGATTTAAAGTGGAATATTATGTAAAATAGGTATTTACTTATGTTGCACAAAAAAAATGGTGGTTGACTAGATTATAAGGGCATTATCAATGTTTCAAGAGATTTTGGTTGTTCTAAGAAAATAACCATGAAAATGAAAATAAAGGGAATATCATTTTTATGCAAGAATTGTGTAGATATACCTCTTTCAAGCTCTTCAAACCCCTTGCTCTAAATCTAAATAGTCAAATATCATAAAATGAGTAAAATGAATATCTAAATAGATTTAACATAATGTATCCAAAAATATATAAATATAAATGTATCAAAAATATATATATATATAGATGCATATTTTTCCTCAACCTTTATTTTGAAATGTCATATACAAAATATAAATATATATTATAAAATGAAAATATATCTTATAAAAATATACTTATTTATATATACTTCTCATATTTAATATATATACCTAATATGTTATAATATCCATCCTAATATTTATTCCCTGCAATGCATCTGGAACATCATACTTGAACCAAAAAAAAAATCTATTGCTCTGCTGAAATGAGGATAAGTCTCTGCCAAAACGGGTTTTTCCTATTTGTTGACATTCTGAGCATTTATCAGATTTATATCAGCATAAAATATAAATGTTTGTGGTTTCAAAGGATTTTAATGAAATCTGAGAGTAAACAAATGAAACAATATTTGTATAAACACATCTGTAATTCCCTTCCCCCTCCATTAGTAGCAAATAATGAAGATCTGAAATAGAATCTGTATAAAGAGCTTGAGACATCCAGTGCCCTGTAAATTGCAGCTGCCCAGTCAAACAAATCATAGCTCAAAGAACAAACATGAACAACAACCCGTTTTTATACATGGGTATATGAAAATTTGGGGATTCCCGTAACCTGCAACCATACTAAAGGAAAAAAAATGGGAAGAGACAGATGAATAAAAGAGAAGAATCACAAGTAAATGATTAAAATGGGTAAATGTTAATCAAAAGAAAAAACATCAAATGGGCATATGCAAATGGGAGTTTGATCTAATTTGATGCTATATTCCAACCTGCATTCTTGAAGTTTCATCTCTTCCACTCAACCTGCAAACACCCAAATGAAAAGAACAATTAGAAAGAGTGACTTTTAATAAGCTAATTAGAAAGAGTGACTTTTAATAAGCTATTCTTATGGATTAGGGCTTTCTCTTTTAACCTTAAGATCCAAAGTTGGCGATTTAATCTCATCGAATGGATGAGATTGAATGCTCAACCATTTACCTTTTTGCTTAATTTTAAATCTTGTTTAACTAAATTAATGGAAGTTTATTTATAGTGGGGGCTGTGAACCTTCAATAAATTGTAACTTAAATAAGTAATTGAACATCTACAATTTGTATGACAAACTTATTTTAACCTTTAAAATATCAATCAAGTAAAAATTAAATTAAAAAACATATTAAAAGAAAATGGAAATGGAAAATTCTCTAGAAATCATATTAAAAGAAAAAGAAAAGGGAGAATTGTTTAAAAATTATATTGAAGGAAAAGAAAGGGAAAGTAGTTTAAAAATCATATTAAAGGAAAAGGAAAAGGGAGTCATTGCTTTAAATTCATTTTAGTGAAACTTAAATAACTTGAATGTGATGCATGGATTAATTTTTAGGAAAGTTATAAGGATGTGGAGTAAATTATTTTAAAATTGCTTTATCCAAATAATAAAACTTAAATACATAAACTATAATTATGGTTTAAATGTTAGATACATTATTGTTAGAAATATTGTCTAAGAATTATTTAAAAAAGGTTTTGTCAAAATATTTCATCTTGATTAAATATGTCCCACTTGAGAGGGGTTACCAATTTAAATAAGAGATCGTCATGGCCAAATAAAAATCAATGTTTCATTAAAATTACTCCTAATAATAAATTGGAATAAGTAATAAATTTATAAATAAAGGTTTTTAAAGGGGATTTAAATTGAAGGTTAAATGGGAAATTTTGATAACCTTGAAATTTAGAATTAGTATAAGTGGGACTTAATGAGCTAAATTAATTCCTTTGAAATTGGACAAAGCTAAGAGTTTATGGAGGTAATAGACCTTAGTAAAAAAAAATTATATATATATATATATATATATATGAAAATGAATTAAATATTAGTGAAATTAATATCCAAAGGGGCTAAATTTACTAATAAAAAAATAAATCTACTAGGTAGATTAATCATTTTAATAGAGGCAAGGTACCTTCATAAGGGTGAACTAAATTTAACCTCTTTTAATATCACACAATTAAAATTTTATAAATAACTTGGTAAATTTGAGAAGATGACTCATTGCTTTATCAAACAAAATATTGTATAATGAATCATTAACTTGAATTAGACCAGAGGTCAGCGAAAGAGAAAAATAGGTAAAATTAGTAATGCCATCAATATATATTTTTGTGTGTAACAAAAGGGTGTTATTGTCATCAAGATTATAACCTTAATAACCATTCATTTAAAATCAACTAACTAGCACCATCTATTCTACACTTGAAACAAGTTGATCAAGTTTAGATAACAATGGTACCTTTAAAAAAATCAACTACAAAGATTTAAGTTAAGTAATAATTATTATCAAGATCCTATTAACAACATTATTTACTTAGAAAAAATGTAGATTTTAAATTCATCTATCAAATAAAACATGACTAAGGGAGTCATCCAATATAAACCTACAACTAATTAAATTATGCATGGCACATCAAACAACTTAATCATGTCAAGTATTGTTAAACCTTAGTAGTTAGATTACCCAATGGTGGCTTGTTGGGAGCATGTAAGGTTGTGAACCTATGGTTAAACAAAAAAAAATGGTGACATTTGTGTTAGAACCACATTAAAATGTGGGCATGACATGTTCACATTTACCAATGTTTGAAATATTGATATAATATAAATTTATTATTGACTAGTGTTATTTGAGTAATAATATTATTATAAAGACTTAAGCATAAATAAATATATAAAAACAATAATTATTATTATATTAACAAATAAAGGATCAATTAGATAATAATTCCATTATCATTAAGGAATAACTATCGATATTTTTGAACCATCTGAATGCTCAATTGATTACTGGTGGATCTGATGTCTATGGTGACCTTGCATTTGTTCAATCTTATCTTGTGTGGATCACACTCTTCTTCCCTTGTCTTTTCCGTGGGACTCTTTACTGCTTTTTAGAATGTTACTAATGTTCTTTGTAAAACAACTCTTTTCTCTCTCCCTTAATTTCTATAACAATTAGACAATAATGCCATTATCCTAAAGAAACCTGGAGCTAATAATTTTGAGGCCTTTAGGCCCATAAGTCTTTGTAATTCATTATAAAAAATCATTTCTAAGGTTTTAACCTCAAAATTCTTAACCTTTTTTCCCTCTTTGATTTCTCCTCAACAAAATGGCTTTGTCCCTAGCAGACAAATTCTTGACTCTATTGTTACGATACATGAGAATATTCACTCCTTAGTGCAATCAAAGACTGAAGGATTTTTATTAAAGCTTGATATTTCAAAAGCCTATGATAGAGTTGACTGGATTTTCTTATTTAAAATTTTAAATGCTTTTGGTTTTTGTAATAGGGTTCTCCAAATGGTGGAACAACTTGTGTCCACTGCTTCCATATCGATTATGGTTAATGGATCCCCTACCTCTTTTTTCCAAAGTATAAGAGGTCTAAGATAGGGTGATCCAATTTCTCCTATTTTATTCACTATTATGGCTGAAAGTTTAGGTAGAAATCTAAAAAAATTGGTTGACTATATATCTCTTTTTGGTCTCAAACCTTCCTCTGGTAACCTGGTTTGTTCCCATCAACAATTCGTTGATGATACTATGCTTATGGGTAAAGCTTCAGTCTCTGAAGGTAAAACTATAAAATAGTTGCTTGATAAATATGGGAGAGCTTCAGGACAGTTGATCAACAATCAAAAAAGCTCTTTGTTCTTCTTCAACACGCCGAATCATAGACAGGCCAAAATTGCCAGTATTATAGATTACAAGGTGGATTCCCTACCTGCCACCTATCTTGGGCTACCCTTAAGCCTTAAACCTCTTCATTCCTTTTGGCTATCGATGGTTGAAAGATTCAGCAAAAAGCTTGTTAGTTGGAAAGGAGCCCTGTTAAGTCAAGCCAGAAAACTTCAGCTCCTCAATGCCTCACTCCAGAATTTGTCTATCTATGCTCTAAGCCTTTTCAAGATTCCTGCTAAATTTGTTGATGCTATAGAACAGATTCAAAAAAGATTTATATGGTCGGGTGTTGAAGAAAAAAGAAGACTTCCCTTAATTGGATGGAATTTGGTTTGTAGACCTAAAAAGGCCAGAGGATTAGGTATTAGAAGAATCAGAATGGTTAACAAGATCCTCCTAGCTAAGCAAATTTGGAGAATTTCTTCTTCCTCAGGGGAATGGACTGATATCATGGCTAGCAAATACTTAGAAAACAACTGCTCCTTTATAATTATGAAGGATTCCCACTTTCTTCCCAGAGGCTCTACTTGCTGGAATAATCTAATCAATGGAAAAAATATTGTGGACGATGGAATTGGATGGCAAGTGAGAAATGGTAATAATACAAGATTTTGGGAGGATAGATGGCTTTTCAAGGAGCCCATTTTAAAAATAAATTCCTTTAGTGAATGGGCTGAGATATGCAAGGCTCAGTTTGGATCTTATGTGAAAGACTATAGAGTGAATGGAAAATGGGTGGACCTATGTAGTGTTAGTCAGGATTTGGCTCCTATCCAATCTTCTTTGTTGGCTGTTAGACTTTGTTCTGAGCAGTTGGAAGATTGTGTTCTTTGGTTTGACGAACCCTCAGGAAATTTTTCTGTTTCTTCTACCTTTGCTAGGATTACTTCTTCTCAGGATTATCCTCCCTTTTGGCCGAAGGCTTGGTTTAAACATTTGATCCCTAAAATCAACATTTTTTTCTAGATCCTTCTCCAAAACAAGGTGCTCATGATTGATAACCTTTGCAAACGCGGATTTCAAATACCTAACAGATGTTCTCTTTGTAAGATGGAGGCCAAATCTGTGAGTCAATTGTTCCTTCATTGCTCATTTTTTGCTACTATTTGGGAGAAAATTATTAGGTTATGGCATCTTTCTTGGGTTTCTCCTTCATCCATTGAAGACTTCTTCCTTCAATGGAAAGCCCCAATCAAAAATTCTATTCTCAGGATTTTATGGGATTTCTCCTTCCCTCATGTTGCTTGGGGTCTTTGGAAAGAACGCAACAATAAAATTTATAGAGATAAAGAAGCTCCTATGGAAATGGTTTTTGATAAAATTGTCAGATTCTTGAAGGAAAATATCGATGTCTTGATCCAGAAGGAATGCTTTTCTATGAAAGTGGAACATTCGCCCTATGACATTACTATTGCTAAGGATTGGAACATAAGCCTTGACTTGCCTTATGCTCCTATGAAAGCTAAGAAGGACAGAGAGGGTGTTCGCTGGTCTTTTCCGCCTAATGGATGGATCAAAGCTAACTTTGATGGAGCGGCTAAAGGTAACCTGGGGGCGGTTGGCTGTGGTGGAGTCATAAGGGATTCCTTTGGTAATTTCCTTGGTGCGATGGCATCTCCTCTCGGTTCCCAAACCAATCATTTGGCAGAGGCTGTTGGTGCTTTTCACATCATAAAATTAGCCCAAAGTCTTAACTTTAAAAATCTATGGCTCGAAGGAGATTCCAAAAATATAATTGATTGCCTCCGTGGTAATTCTCCCCCCTTGTGGACAATAAAATCTTGGGTTGATGACACCATCTTGACCTTGGCTAAATTTGAAAAAGTTAAAATATCACATGCTTGTAGAGAAGCCAATGTTGTTGCAGATTTTTTCGCTAATGAAGGAGTTAGGAGTAATGATTTGCACACCTGGCTTATTGTTAGTGATCTAAATTCTAATGTATGTGCCCTATTGAATTATGATAAATCACATGGACAAGAGATGTGTCATCCTTTTAATGAGGACAGGTTGGATCTTTCACATCACAATCATTAGATTGTATGGGACCGAGCTCAGTGGCTTAGTCGACAAGAAAGCTCAGCATGCTTTGTGGGTTCTCAGATCTGGCGAGGCTAATTTTAGTAGAGATTTTGTCTGTGTCTACCCTACTGTATTGGCCAAGATGGGTGGAGATAGGAAAAGAATCGAGTCGTACAGTTATGAGATGCATACAAAAAATGTTAAGGTTTGGAATAAAGTTAAAAGTGACGGGTTACTTCCCATCCCGGAGAAGCTCCATGGCTCCAATCAGGAGGCTATGGACCTCTTTGTAAAAAAATGGAATAATGGAAACTTGACCCTGTTTGGTAGGAATGTGGAGCTCAATGAAATATGATAGTTGATGTTACGGGTTTGTCTACTGATGGGAAGAAGTTCTTCAGGGACAAGATTTTTTCTGACGAAGCCGTGATCAGATTTCCTAAAAAAGATAAAAAAAGGTTGAGTCTGGTGAAAATTGCTAACAACTACTTTGAAGCTGACACCATAAAATCCATTTGGAGAAAGGTCCTTCAGGTCATCATGGAGTACATAATGGTGACGGGCCCTTCACTAGGGTTTATGGCTACCACTTTTCTCTACTCAATCACTTCCGCTACAAGGTTAGGGTTTCTTTCCCCAATTATCTTTTTTGTTCTCCTAGGAAAAGCTTGGATGATCATAAAAAAACCTTAGAAGATTCCCTATCTTGCATACTGGGTTGATTAGATTGATTGTAGAGCATTATCAAAAAATGCCTATCCCCGCTATTCCAAATACTCTTCCTAACTCTGAGGGTGACGACACTGAGCCTAGTTGCTCGGAGTTTCTACCTAATTTAAGTTCAGCTAGAACTATCCTTAGTTCGCATGCTGTCCCTTTTGGGAATAAAAACCCTATCCCTTTTTCTAATAGAGCTTGTGCTAAGTTTGAGCTAGGAATCCCCTCTGTTAAGAAGAGTCTTGCTGATAAGAACCCCCAAGCTAAAAACCTTGTTTCATATTCTGAAGATTCCTTTGACTCTGAGGAGTCTGGTGCCAACAAAACTAAGTCTTGTGCCGACCCTTTGCTGGTTAGACCTGCTAAAGATGACTCCCCGGTTACCCCTGAATCTAAGAAAACTCATCTTAATACTAGAAGGGATCCCTCTCTGGATGTTATGAATTTAGCCAAAACTAATGTTGATTCCCATTTCAAACTGTCAGAATGGACATTCAATGAAATTAATGAGTTAAAGAGAAAAAATTGGGCCCTTCAAAGCAAGTTGGATGAACTAGGTGCCAAGGTTTCTACGATTGAAAAGAAAGACATGGATGGTGGTGATCATGGTCTCAGTAAGTATTCTCTCAAAAATAGAAGTATTGACTCTAAGTTGGAAAATATGAGGAACACCATCAAAATTATTGCAAAGCAGAACAATTGAATGGCCAGACACAACGCCATTATCATTAATGCGATGACTAAGAAGCTTGACAGAGCCCAACAGGGGTCTCTGGTGGTGGATCTTGAGGAAACCAATGACAAAAGTCAGGATACGGATGCTGGCATTTCTAAAAGAACTAGAGCCAATCTAAAGTGAAAGGCCACCCCTACTCCGAAGATGATTCAATTTTTTTAAAAAAGGGGGTCAATGACATGCAAAACTTGGAGGCGGAGACAAAGTCTATCCTCAAGACTTTGAGCTAGTTGCAGCAGGTTTTTTTTTGGTTGCTTTGATGATCCTTTTGGCTTGACCTTTTTGGTCTGTTGCGGTTGGCTGTTGTTTGCTCTTTCCTTCTTATTTTAAGCAGCTGGTGTTTTTTGCTGGACTTTTGTGTCCTGTCTTTTTTCTGTAAACTTTGTGGTTTCAGGTCCCTGTAAAACCTATTTTACCCTTTATCAAAAACTGTCGATATTATCAATAAAGAGGTTAATACTATTATCAATTGATGAATAGTGATAATAATGTATAAATGAGGACTCAATTGTGGTTTTATTAATGGAAAATTTATTGAGGATTAATGATCAAGTATAATATTATCATTAGTGTTGAAAATGTGGTTTCATAATGATTTTATCTTGGGTTAACTAAGTTAATAATAGCGATGTCACTCTTAAGTCTTTGATTAAATTTGGTTATTAGGTCAATATAAAAAAATAATAATAGTATGATCAAAAATTAATTAAGATTAAGTAAGAATGCTATTATCTTGAGTGAATTATAATTAATAAATTTAAATAGATAACTATTACACTTAGATTAGAAGCAACTTCTCGTAGGTATAAAACTCATACTCTTGTTAGCATTATATCTCAAGTCCTTAGAGTGTTAACTAGCTTAATTATTGTTTTTTTTTAATAAAAAAATGTTGGGTTTTTCTAGCAAAATTTTTGGGCATGACACTTGGTATCGGAGCCTAGGTTGCAACATTCGGTACTCTGGAAATAATATGGGTCTTAGCTAAAGTGTATGTGGTCAACATCAAATCACCTTGCAACAATTAAGTCTCAAAATATCTCCTACTTAATAAATTTCGAGGGTCTATCTTGTGGAGAAACATTGGAATATGATTGCAATCAACCATCTTTATTAAAATATTTAAAGACATGTGTTAGCCAAACTTTAACCATTCTAGCTATTTAATTAATGATAGGTAACTAGAAAGAAACTTGAACTTGCAAAGATGAAACCCTCAATAATATTAGGGTGATGCACGTGATATGCATCTTAGAAGGCATGTTAGTCCATTTAACAAGTGTTATTGAACCTATCACTGTTTGATGCCCTCTCTTAAACTTTAAAAAGGTAGAAATGATTGTTAAATATGGTTATTAGGGATTTTAATGAGTTAGTGAAATAATATGGTTCACTTCGATTCCTATGATTAAAATAACCTAAATTGTTCCACCAAAAAGGACATTAATGATGTTGATAGAGAAGTTGAATTATTGGAACTATTGTGGATAGTAAAGTATAACTTTGAATAATTAAAAAAGTTATTGTTGATTGTATAGTTTAGATTTATAAAAGAAATCATTTCATTGAAGCCTAGAAAATGCAAGGGAGTGTTTAGAGACTATTTATTGATTCCTCTTGGTAAACCATAGGTAAGGTTTAAATTGAAAATAATAGTTTAATTGAAAGAGATGAAGATGGGGGGGGTTAATGTCTAATTTGGAGGAAAAATAATTAAAGAAATATTAGCTCAAATAGGAAGGTTGTGCTAAGAATTTTCTAAAATTCCCTCAAGTAACCTTAAAATGAAGGATTGATTTAACCATAAATGCGCCTAACATATTGCAAACCTTGGTTGTTAGAGTAAGCTTTCCATATGTTTTGATTATGAATAAACTATAAATTGTACCATTCTAGAATCATAACTCTCAACATGTATGTATTTGAAAATACCTCTAGTGTTAATTAGAGAATGGGTAAAGAGAAATTTGAGGATATAACTTTGGAAGTACATAATCCTTGGTCTATAAATGCAACTTAAGGGTGTGTTAGAATCAATCTTGTGCTAATACCATGAACATCAGTAACTCATAAGCCTCCTAAAACTTATTAAAACCAGGATTCAACATAAGAAAGAGTCCTGCTATCAAACGTTGGAGGTTATAAGGTAAATCAGCTTATGATTAGTAGATAAGATTGCATGATTAAGGACATCAACTAATGATCAAGCCGTACAGTGTACTGAAAGTCCAACTTAGAAGAGTAGTCAAAATTAAATTTTACCTTGGATTAAATGATCAAAATTTAGAGATAATTAAGAACTTTTGCAAGTAAATTGTAACCTAGTAAAATTAATGTAACTATAAGAACTACCAAGCTCTTATGTCCTATTGTTTGGAGATTAAATATTAAACAAAACATCATGATTTCTATGATTCTAGTCAAAGGTGAAGGAATAGAAGGATACAATTAAGATAAGATTGTTTTTTTTTATCGGTGATAAGATTTATTTTATTAATATATGAATAAAAAAATTACATAGAAAAGTTGAAAAGCTTCTAATACAATCCCTACCAAACTCCACTAAAACCCAACTACCAAACCTAGAATCAACATACACCAACACCCATTCACGGGTCAAATTTTAAAGTTATTTTGGATGGCCTTTTGTCTGAGATCGAAGGACCATGTTAAAGGATTTCTTCTTCTCCTTCTTCACTTTCTTTCCGAGGATCAATTGCCATTCATCCTCAATCCTTGCTGCCTCCTTCTACCAATCCAAAGATAAAACCCATGGACTCCTCCAGGTGTCGTTTCCACTTCTATCTTGATGATGCTGAACAAAAGCAGTCCGCTTTTTCACATCCTTCTTTTGTGGAGATAAAACCCGAGGGCACCTCCAAGCACCATATCCACTGCTGCCTTGCTGGTGTTGATCATCAACCTTCTGTTTTCCTACTTTCTTTTGGGGTCTCACACTTCCTTTCTTTTCCTTGCATTCTGGGGTTGCAGCCCCATTTTTGGTGTTCAACTCCTTGACTCCACCACTAAAAGCCCCATTTGTTTTTTTTGCTGCCAGTAGTACTTCCTGAGTAGAAGTTGACTCAAACTGTTGCTGCTCCATGCAACTCTCCTCCTGCAACAGCTATCTCTCTACCTGAAGTAGCTCCTCTGAAGCGCTACTCTTCTCCGTAGAGCCTTTCCTTTGAGAAATCCCTTGCTTCATCTCTTGTTTCTCCACTGTGTAATGCTGGGTGGATGCATCTTTCCACCAAGAGGAAGTATTGTTTCTACTGTGTTTGACACACTCTGCCGCCAAATGCCCTGTTTGGTGACATTTTTTGCATCTAAAGGGAACCCCTTCATAATCTAGGATTTATACCCAACAACCCTTTGAGGATTTTAAGAGAATCACCTTCGAGGGCACCTTTGAAATTTTCATTTCTACCAATATTTGAGCATAAGTGGAGTGCAAAAGATTAGACAAACCTTCATCCACCATTATGAAGGTTCCTAATGAATTCCCTCTGACCTCCAAGCAAGAATCAAACCAAAATTGTAGAGGGAGGTTAGGAAGCCTCACCCAAAGGGGAACCATTTCAAAAACTTCAGTACCTGGGTTGAAAGCTAGATGCCATGGCTTTAGCATCAGGACATGCTTCTCTTCCCAATCCTAGTGATAATTGTAGAGGATCTTATTTCTATCCTGTTCTTTTTCAAACACAACAATAAAAAAACCTCTGGCCATAGGGTAAATCTGAACATACCCGTCCAGTAGGGGCTTCCAGTATTTGGAGATCCACTGGTGAAGATCAGGCAAGCTTGGCCAGAAGCCCTTGAACCTCCCAATCAGGCCCAACCCAGCAAAAACATTTTCATTAGAGACAACTTCTTTCTCCTGCTCACCTTCTAGCTCCAATGTGATTTCATCGAAAGCATGGTGTGTAGCAGGGTTCTCCCCTTTCTTCGCAACAATGTGTTTTCTTGATTGATTTACTACCTTTTCGAGCTCAGATCTGTGTTCAAGCCACGACTGCTTTAAAACCAAGTTTGCACCATTTTCATTACAAGTAGCGACGCCCCAAAGAGATTTCTCCTTTCCACCATTGACTACAGCTGAGATACCAAAATGTTTCCCTTGTGAGAGCCTTGCCAGACATTTATTGTCTCATCTAGGAGAGTTAATAGCACCATCTCCAACAGGACCAAACTCCCCTGACGTCCCCTATATCTCCTTTTACAGGGTGTTCGGCTTGGGAAAAACCCTCGCCGCCTCCACCAATACTTGACCGCTGGTAGCCATTTCTAGACTTCATAATTAAGATAAGATTGTTAAGGACCAATAAATATGGTGTTTAAATCACCCCCTTATAAAAATTAAACATAGGAAGATTTGTGAAAAGATCTTTTCAAAATGAGAATTTAGAGTCAAAACATTATCTATAACTCATGCTATTGCTACTCCCTTATAAATGAGTTAGGAACTAAAGATTTGTTGCTGCCCAAATAAGAAAGGATGGATGTCATATATATAGGAAGTAATAACACATTCAATAATGTGTTGATCTTGAAGGTTGTGTGCATGTCACAAGAATTGAATAATCAATTGTAAGAATTTATAAATTGAGTAGTGAATTAGGTGTGATTCATGGTATATTAATAAATTCAAAAGGTTAAACTGTACAGATAAGTGAACTAAATTATACTTGCAAAAAAATGTACTCATATTGTGCATTTTATACCATTAACTATACATAATCTTTGAGGGAAAAAACATACACTTGAATGTAGAGGAGAAAACTTAAAGGTAGATAAAAATTTCAAAGAATTTTACTCATGGTGCATCTTTATGAGGATAGATGGAATTGTGATCGAAAAAATAAATAATTTTTATAAAAAAAATTAAAATTATGATTTTAATGTGTGATTAAATGGTTCAACCTTGGATAGCGAAATGTAAGACTTGTAAGAGAATATTAATGAGATGTGAGAATTACTATTCAATGATTTCTCATGTGATACTGTAATGTTTCAACTGAAAATGGTTGACTATCTTCCTTATTAGGTAGGAAGTCTTCTTTATCATGTTGAGCAAATATAGTGGAACCACTCATATTGATACATTGGAAAACATAACAAACATAGTTGAATAAAAAGGAAGAATGGTATGAAAAAATAAAATCTTAATCATAAATGTGATGTTAGTAAGATGAGAAGTGTGATGTACCATGTATTGTTAATTGTAAGAAAATTGAGTATTACCTAGATTGCAATTGTGAATTATATAGAAATTTATATTACAAGTATGTAAAGGATAGATATTAACAAAAGAATAAACAAAGAAAAAAAATTGAAAAGAAAATAAAGTATATATGTGCTAATAGTGTAGTGAACTATCCATTGTTAAGCTATAGTTGCACATTTTCTAGTGGTTTCTTGTACTTATGCAAAGTTAGCAAATGTTCCAAAATAGAGACAAGAAGTGAATACTATCTAAAGAAAATAGAATGTGTTTAAGTGTATTTCCCTTGTTCTATAATATGGGGAATTTCCTAAAGTGGATTGTAATATGACATGTGAAGTGAAAAACCAATAAATGTGTTGTGCCCCAAATATAAGATAACGAGTATTTGACTTGGGATAAGGGTGGGGGACATCAAGTATGATCCCTTATGTGTACCCTTTGTAATGGTCCATTATGTGAGTCAGTTAATTGTGAAATAATGAAAGCATGATATGTTTAGATGTGTGTCTACTAAATGAAATGTGAAGGGATTCTTTGTGCAAGTCTAGTTCATATGTTAAATGTGTACCCCTAGTGTATGGCTCCCATATGGGATTGAGATGCCTGCTAGTGTAAATAGGGGTTGGGAGGTGAGAGAACCCCAAGTGGGAACTATGTGGTTTCTCCTAGATGTGTTCCTAACCTACTCCCCCACATTTGAGAACCACACTTGTTGGTTCATAGTGCAAACCGACTCCTTGATGTTTATAACCCATGGGTAAAGGATGAAATCGCTTGGGCCATATTGATCACAGATTTTGGATACTTCAGCGATGCATGGAATTGATACTATGTAGAAGATTCCACCATGATATTGCACACTATCATATTTATGTGGTCAAGGACCACTAGCTATTGCATGCTATTATACTTATGTGGTTAGAGAACCACCATTCCACTCCTCCACTTAGGTGGCTTTATCAAAGTCACATGGTGCTCATAATGTGAAAGTTTTATTGTTATTGGAAATTTTTTAATTGTTGTTTTATTTTATTTTATGCTAGCAATGTTAAATTTTATATTTCTTTTATTGGGGCTATTTATCCATTTGAAAGTTTTCATAGTCCATTTCCTCAAGGACATATTTAATTTCTATTATTGAATTAAGATTGGAATGTTGAAATGTAGCTACAACTAACCTTTATTTTGTTTTTTTCTCTTGAATTTATAATTTTCTTTTTATTGAGTGATGGTTTATGATTCTATATTACTTAGTTTGAGGCTTCTTATTGTTTCTAACTACTTGTAGGTGTGGCATAATGTGACATCTATAAAAAAACTACCATATCCCAAGGGGTTCCTTGGTAGGTCATATAGGGGAGTAGATGCATCAAAGATTATAAATTATTTAAAAGGGTTGCAAATGAGACTGGTATGGGATGGTCATTAATCCATTCTTCCCCTATTTATATGATTATTTTATTTGTACCTTCCTCTTGGAGGCTAACCCCCTTACATAAACAGGAGACGGTACCTAGAAGATGCATGGAAGGGTCCTTAGAGAAGGGCCTTGAGACCATCTCTCCTAATGGCTATGGTACCCAAGAATCTCCATCTTTGTAAACCCCATTGAGCCTTGTGATATGTCAATTATGTGTAATTGTTGTGATGTATGGGTAAATTTGTAAATAAATTACAAGTGGAAATACTTGACTATTATGTGAGAAAGAAAGTGACAAATAAAATTGAGACTACTATTTTTGAGACATGAATTGATATTAGAACAAAAATATGTTCTAACATCATGAGTGATGTTTATGATGCAAAAGAGAACCTTGAAGGGTGTTCAATAATGTTAATGTGTTGGATATATGTTGATATCAAGAATATTAACTACATGGATGACTACTAACATTTGTTATAATGTGACTATATTGGATAAATGTTATATGGCGGAAAATTTTGTTCTAAGCATTTAGATGTTTGATTCATGGAAGGGATTTATTTGATGTGTGCTTAATGGTTGAATGCATTAAATAGGCACATGACAACTAAAAGAGGGGGTGACTCAATTGTCACATGATTCAAAACTTAAAACTCAACACTTATTAATTTCACAACCACGCTATTTTGTTATTAAGTAAGAGCATGAAACACAAATAAGAGAAAGTAAATCAACACACTGAACACCAAATTTTTACATGGAAAACCCAATGAGGGAAAATCCACGATGAGGGTTTATCTCATAATATAAAATATTATAAAACAAAAGGCTCACTACCTAGAAGAGGACTCACTATCCAAGTACAAAGGCTCGCTGCCTACAAAAAGGACTCACTGTCCAACAAGGAGGCTCATTGCCTATATATACAAAAGAGAACAAAAATATCCACCACAACAATTAATGCACATTTGCAGGATTGCAAAAACCCTTATCTCATCACCTTCAACACAATGGAGAATTGCTATCACAACTTACACACACACTTCTTCTCTTACGATTTTTGGCTCACTTTCGTCACTTTACATCACACTGTCATATAACTCTTCACAATTCAACTTGCTTTTATACCATCCTCAACCTTAGAAACTTTTGGCCACAAAAACCTTATTTCATAAATTCAAAATAGGTCGGCAACTCAAAATTCCTGTGGTGGAAAGGAATAAGAGTGGACCAATAATACATTTTTCAAGATCAAAAATAATATCTTGAAACAACCACATGCTTCCTTAATCAAATTTTATTCTCTGAATGAAGTGTAAACATCAGGTTGGCCAAACCTAATGAAAACACAAATAAACATTGATCTGCATGATTCCCAATCAAAAGATGACATGTGGACTCCAAAACATGGTTCATTAAGCACAAGATTACACCTCAGAATCTTCTAGATACATCCACAACAAAAACAAAAAACTTCAATCACTAAACACCTTTCACCAGTCCATCTAGACTGTATAAACTCACACTGAATTATTGAAACATGACTTTTGGATCACCAACCTTCAAACCTTTTTCCCAAAGCACAGAAAATACTTTCACAAGACATATCCTAGATTTACAAGATCTGAAACGAAACAGTAGAGAACTAAAGAGGAAAACTATTTCTCCCAGTCCATAGAAAACTAATTTTGCCATAACATTTCACGCACCAATGAACATAAATTTAACACACCATCATACCAGAAGCTAAAACTTAGAATATATCATCATGAGATCACCATTAACAAACCTTCAAATCTACACAAGCATATAGGATCAACACAAGAGAAATGTGGATCACATACTAGAGCACATTTTGAACACTGACTTCTCTTCTTTATTTAATTTTCTCAAAAGCACTTGGAAACTCATCAATACAACACAACTGCAACACTAAAAAGATAGCTCCATGTACTCACATCTCAAAAGTATCTTAGCTACATATGTACAATTTGCAACATATTGAGCTATGTTGACATCAATGACAACATTAATGACAATACCACCAATCTTTCTCATACTGGCAACAAAATGCTACGATTTCTTCATCAAGAAAGTAAAATAATTCACATTCTAATAGATTTATGTGCATTTCTACATTGAGATTTATTTTCTTGACCTTAATGACTTCCAGGAGGAAGTCTAAGCTAAGGGGAGGGGGATGTAAGACCTCGCTTCGCATGTGGATAATAAAATCTTAATTTTTGTTATATACTCTCCTAAATAGATGCTTAGATATATTATAGACAATGCATGGTGTGATGTGACAATGTGCTTGTATTTCATTTTGACATGTTTTATTATCATTCCTATGAAGGTATCAGGCACCTATAAACTATGAATACAAATTGGAATTTTAATGAAATTATTGTACAACTAAACCTTATTTCAATGACCAAATTAATGTGATATGTGATTGTTGCTCATGATTTCATTGGTAATATGCATGAAAGAAAGGGTGCCTATAAGAGAAGGGAAAACCAATGAGAACAAATTGAAAGGCATCCTCTTGTGGTTATGTATTTGATTTCCTTATTTTGGGAGCTTAGAAGGAAATAGAGTTCTTGTTTTTATTCTTTTGGGTTGCAAGGGTATTTAATTGTGTATCGTGAGAGATGAAAGCTAGGGTTAAGGTTTAGAAACCATTTTATCCAAATGTGAAATTCGGATGGAACCTTAAGTGGGTCTTTAAAGAGGGTTGTTGGTCAATTTTCTTGGTTGGGATGCAAAAAGAAACCCCCTAGGGTCTATCCCATAGTGGCAGGGTTCAAGTGGGCATATAATAGTGCCCCAAGGACATGATTTGACCCATGAAAAGTCCTCATAATGAAGGGTGACGAGTTTTGAGGAGAAGATGAGATGAAAAGATGAATAAGTTGTCCAAGTGCATGTTTCCTCTTTAATAAGGAAAAGACTCTTACTGATGGAGGTAGGTACACTTCACACCTCCCCACCTAAAAGTTGAAAGTTGAAACTTCTATATATTTTGGAGAGGAAGAATGTGTGGGGTGTTACCCACTTCTACCTTTGGAGAACTTAGTCATTTTATGAGAGTTTGAACAATGCATGTTATTTTTGGGGTTGTTTTCATACTTGGGATTGGAGAGGAAAGTTTGAGAGCTATGGAGAAAAAAGAAAGGTGATGGATTCAAATAGAGCAACATGGAAAAGCTAAGTCCTATTTCCTCTAATTGCTTTTAGTTGATAAAATAAGTGATATGAAAGTTCTCGAGTTAGAATGGTTCTTTGAAAATGAATGTATTTGTAATTGTTGAATAAGTTAGTGTAGCTTCCATACCAAAATCATTTGGTAATTGTTTTGTGTTTGCTCGAGGGTATGGCTAGAGCCCATGAGGCTTCATGATGCCATTACAGTTGGGTGGAGAGCAAGGTATATTTCATGGGTATGTAAATATTAGCTTTCCAATATTATCTGTGATAGAGAAAGACCTACTTTATGAGCATGTAAATATGTTTCTTCAATACTATTTATGAATCTACAAGTTAAAAGATGAGTTTTATAGTTTGTTTAACAAGAAAAAAAAAGGGGGGTAGAAAAGAGAAAGTCTTTAATTTATCAAGATTGTTTATTGTATTTTTAAACATTAGTGTAGTATTAAAAGTTTAGAGTTTTGTTGAAATGGAGAGAGGAAAATATGGTATAGGTCAAGTTCCTACTTTTCTTTAATTATCTCTCTTAGACTATTCTTTGGAGGAGATTTTGAAGTTATTTGCTACACAAGTTTATATAAGAAAAGTATCTCTTGCAGCCTTATAAGTTAGGCAAACTGCTTGTAACCAACTAGATTTAAGATGAAGAAAGATAATTCTATTTAAGTGATGAAATATGTGATTTAAAGTGGAATATTATGTAAAATAGGTATTTAGTTATGTCGTACAAACAAAATGGTGGTTGACTTGATTATAAGGGTCCTATCAATGTTTAAAGAGATTTTGGTCATTCTAAGAAAATAACCATGGCAATGAAAATAAACAGAATATCATTTTTATGCAAGGATTATGTGGATATACCTCTTTCAAGCTCTTCAAACCCCTTCCTCTAAATCTAAATAGTCAAATATCATAAAAATGAGTAAAATGAATATTTAAATAGATTTCACATAATGTATCCAAAAATATATACATATTAATGTATCAAATATATATATATATATATATATATATATATATATAGATGCATACTTTTCCTCAACCTTTATTTTGAAATGTCATATACAAAATATAAATATATATTATAAAATGAAAATATATCTTTTAAAATTATACTTATTTATATACACTTCTCATATTTAATATAGATACCTAATATTTATTCCTTGTAATGCATCTGAAACATCAAAATTGAACCAAAATAAAAATCTATTCCTCTGCTAAAATGAGGATAAGTCTCTACCAAAATGGGTCTTTCCTATTTGTTGACATTCTCAACATTTATCAGATTTAAATCAGCATAAAATATAAATGTTTGTGGTTTCAAATGATTTTAATTAAATTTGAGAGTAAACAAATGAAACAATATTTCTATGGACACATCTGTAATTCCCAAGTTCCCTCATGACCATTAGTAGCAAATAATGAAAATCTAAAATAGAATCTGTATAAAGAGCTTGAGACATCTAGTGCCTTCTGAATTGCAGTTGCCCAGTCAAACAAATCATAACTCAAAGAAAAAATGTAGATATAATTTGCAACAACATAGTTGATGGGTTCAAAACCATGGAAGGATCTCTAGATAGTTTTCCTATAATATTAGCACATAGGATCATCATTTTAGTAATCCCTAGTTGTAAGGTTAAATTGAGATTATTTGCTTGTTGTGTATTGAAAATGCATTTTATTTTTACTTTATCCTATGACTAGGTCAATATCTCTTGAATTTTTTTTCCTTTTCCTAATATCTATAGAACAAGTTCAATGAATACATAGGATATGATTAGGATCTTTCCTCTCATCCAAAATATATAAAATTATCCTACAGTCTCCAATTGGAACATTTTCCATTGGATTTTAT
This sequence comes from Sequoia sempervirens, assembly GCA_007258455.2. Classification (NCBI taxonomy): domain Eukaryota; kingdom Viridiplantae; phylum Streptophyta; class Pinopsida; order Cupressales; family Cupressaceae; genus Sequoia; species Sequoia sempervirens. The sequence goes on from VDFB02084367.1 coordinate 52,017, forward strand.
GTGGGGAGTACCAATGCTTATGATTTTTCATCTTTCATTCTTTTTTTGTGGAGGAAACCTTTCATCCTTAGTTGATAAGTGTTCTTTGGACTATTGGAACCTATATTTTCAACTTATATTGGTTGAGTAGTGTCCTCGGGGTCACTTGTACAGATTCATGTGCCATATGTATTTTCAATTAACAAATGCTTTTCCTTTGTTTTTCATATGATTATTGTTTGGGTATTGTCATTAGGGGCACTCATGTAGATTGTTGTTTTCTGATCTTGATCACCCTATGTTCAGAGGAGGTCCTTCAATTTCAACACTATAGTAGTCATCTTTTGATAGTTGTTTGTAACTTCAGTGATGTTCTTCATGTTCCTATTCTTTGGGACATTGTTTTGGAGGATTATTAGTCCTTCATCTTGTGTTTCTCTCTTTTGGAGAGGGGTTTTTTTTCACATGGTATTTCTCCTTTTCTCCAGTTGTGAGAGATTTCTTTTTTGTAGTTGTAAATGGGTACCTAACATGGTTGTGTAGACAAGACCCATATTGCATCTTCATTTTGCATAATAATCTTCCTAAGTTGCACTTAAGGGGGGGTGAAAATAGTGTGTTAAGTTTAACATAGCGATAATTAGTTTTTCTTGTAGGGTAGTTTTACACCCATCTACTTTTTCATGACTTTAAAAATCTTGTATACTATGTAATTTAGTATCTCAATGCATTATTTTTCACTCTTGGTGAAATAGCATCTTCATTGTTGCTTCTCTCATTTGTGAAGGCTTCTCTTGGTTTGTAGATGCTCCTAGGTGCTTTGCTCTAATAGGAATGTAGATGTCCAACACTTGAATAGAGAAGTGCAAGAGAATTTAATAGAGAAAGTATGAGGTTTTGATCTAGTCATTGGTGGTTTCATATATCTAAATTCAACTTGCAAGAATATTATAACATCAGTGTATGTGCTATGATGGATATTTTATTGTATTTTATCTATAAGTCAATCTCCCAACTTATTTCTCTTCATAATCAACATACTCCCTCTAAATTTATATGGAGTAAGACTAGACACTAATAAATATAATTTTTGATATTCTATGACATTAGTTAGAAAGTGACTTACAACGAAAACTATAGCTCTTAAGGAATGTCATAAAGTAAATTATTGTAAACTTTTCCCTTGTTTAATTTATTTTCCATTTGCAATGTACACATGGAAGAAATTTTCAAGGAATTATTAACAATCTTAAATAAAAAATGGATCAATCATGAGAAATTAGAGAAACAAGTGTGATTTCAATGAGCGTTCAAACCCATAGGGCATGCCACCCCTAAGAAAAGGGTTTTAAATATCACATTTATGTTGTAAAATAATAATTGTGGGGCATACCATGTCAAAGATAAATTCATCTTTATTCAAAGGCTAGGAAAGGCATGATAGTGAAGCCTTCTTTTCAAAATTTACTTTTATATGCTTGTCTCTCCAAGCATAGTTGCATCTTAGTTATATAATAACATGGGAAATTTAAAAATATTAATATTACAATTGAATGTCAAAGCACCATATAGATTGTTTGTATACATTTATAAAAGATGTAACCAAGATTACCAATCTTAGTGAATTTTGGCCAAATCAATCATTTTTTTCAATATTTTTTGTTATACCATCAAAAGACATATTTAGTTGTTTGGATTTTTAAGATTATAAAATATTGGGTATTTAAAATATAAAAAACTAGACCTTTAAAAATTAAAATTTATTCTACTAAATCAATGTACATGAATAATTAAAATTTTATGGCTTTTCTATTCTTTTAATCTTAAATAATTATATATATGATCAACCATTTTTTTTATATGTGTGTAGTATTTTTTTAATTAATTTTCCTTTTTCCATATAAAACCTGATGCATAAGGAATTTGGTAACAAAATTTATAACAAAGAAATTTAATATTATTAAATACACATGACAGGTGCCAAAATCTAAGGACCTTGTGATCTCCTTATTATCTACAACTTGAAATGAATAATTAGAGATTACTCTATGATTTGGACTTCCTTGATGATTTTTTATTTCTTACCACTCTTCACTAAGTTTAATTTTTGTATCAATGTTCCCATTGCACAATTGCTAGTTTATAAAGTACACAACAATGTTTAATAGAAGGGATTTAGGGGGGGGACCTAATAGTTGAGCACCCCAACTTTCCACCTCTCAAAATCATACATGGTAATTTCAAATCACTTTCAAATTTTTAGAGTTGCTTACTTGGTAGGGACCCTACTTATACTTAATGTTTTAGGTCCACATAAATAAATATGATGCTACATTAGCAAAAAAAAATTGTTGAGGTGTCCAAAAATACACCAAAGAAAGGTAGACCATAGTTGTGCATTAAGAATTATTTTTTTGGTATTGTTAGTCTAGCATCACATGAGCTGTTACTTTTTAATGTATACTTATGATCATCACCAACAACTTTGAAATCACAATTACTAGTACTATATTATTAAAAATATAGAACATTAAATCCACAAATACTATTACAACTATTTAAACATGCCTCCAAGGTGAGTATTTTAATCATAATGTATGTTCACAATCACAAGTGTAAGTGACAAACATTTTCCTCTTTAGGTGGCTTAATAAATTCTTGTAATTTTAGATAGCTATATAATTAGAGATAAAACTTGTGAAATTAATCATTTTCCTTACTATTGAATACATGTGTAAAGGCTACAAGGAAAGAAGGAAACACTTTTTGCATGACACTAACACACATTGAATGTAATCACTATTCATGAAGACCTAGATATGATGTAGCAACATGGATGATGGGTTCAAAACCATGGAAGGATCTCTACGTAGTTTTCTTATAATATTAGCACCTAAGTACCATCATCTTAGTAGTCCCTAGATGCAAGGTCAAAGTTGGATTCTCTACTAGTTGTGTATTGACAATGCATTTTATTTTTATTTCATCCTATGAATAGGTCAATATTGGTTGCACCTTTTTCCATTCCCTAATCTCTATACAACATATTCAATTATTACACAGGCTAATATTAGGATCTTCCCTCTCATTGAAAAGATATCAAATTATCCTACAGTCTCCAAATGGCACATTCTCCATTGGATTTATGTAGTGAGTACTAATGCTTATGATTTTTCATCTAATTCTTTCTTATTAGCTATTTTTCTTTTCTTTGAAATTTTTTTACTTCAAATACTATCTCAAAAAGGGGAATCGTAGACACAAATTATTTTTCTAAAGATTGATTATTAATCATCGTTAATCATTTTTCCTACAATTAATTAATCGTTTAGTATATTATATAATTATCATTTATTACCATTTATCATTTATCATCACATTTATCATTTATTAATCATTTACCACATATTTTACAATTAATTATCATTTATTACTATTATCTATTAATTAGATAGTTTTTTACTATTTAATTCATATGAATTAATCATCCACTTTTATTAAGGAAATAAATTTTTTATTTATCCTCACAAGTTAAATTCATCTTCTAATAGAAAATTTTTCTTCTCATTATCTATTTAATGAATTAAAATAAATCATTGTTATCCTCTTGTGAGTTGGAAATGAAATTTTCTTATTACCAGTTGACTTATCTTCTCCACCTTCTTGAGTTGACTTCACAACGAGCTTAGTTAACTCCCAATATTTTGAACTTATTCTCATCATCCATTTGATCACTAAGGAAAATATATAAATACCTTGTGCTTTCATGATTTTCATAAATCGAATCTTTATGCAAACTTTACTCTAGTCAAAATTTATTATTAAAAAAACATAGTGTTAAGCTATTGATTTGCATCCACATTCTTTCATGAGCAAGTCATGTCATAGTACAATCATTCTTGAGATTTGCAAAGAAGTTTGGTAAATAAAACTTCATTTCTATGCTTTTTTGTTTGTGTTTTTAAGTTTGTTATTTCGACTTTAAACATTTTTCATTGCATTCAAGAACTAAACAAAAAGGATACTTGTGGAAAATGAAGAGAGATCTAGATATGGGGCAAAGAAAAATAGGTCCAAAATACTATTGAGAGTTTAGATAGTGAAGAGCAAAGGAAAATGTAAGTGGATGGAAGACTTCAAGAAAACCTGTGAGGAAAGGACATGTAAAAGGAGGTTGGAACTAGAAATTAGATATGTAGGAAATATTTAGTATCCCATGCAAAGTCCACAAACATAAAATATGATGAAAATACCTCTTGGACTTATACTTTGAATTTTGGTAATTTTCACCAATTAATATTGACATGATAGATGAAGAACAATTCTTAAACAATTTTTATGTAGCATTGGATCCTAATAGGATGGGTCTTTTGATATATTTTTTCCTTAACAACTTGAGTGTAATTATGTTTTTTCTTGTTTGATGATTTGACTATATATATATATATATATACCATGACCCTCATCCTCCCCTCTTACTAATGTTGCACTCTAATGACTTGCTATTATATGTATTATGATAAGAACATTGATCTTGTATAGATTTTAAATTTGTGACTTCATATCCATCCAGTTTTTGTGTGAATAAAAATTATTTTATAAATGATATGTCAACATCTATTCATTAAACACCCAGTAGTCCCATTCTATCTCAAGTTCCCACTGACCAAGCTCCAAATCACCATGATTTGCCACCTGAAGCTAACATCCATTAATCCTACATTATCCTGTCCCCTCCTTCCCAACCATGCTTAGTTGCAGGTTTAAAGTGAGCTTCTCTACAATGGGTTCTTTTTATTTTATTCTACGTCTACGCTCTATACTCCCTGCACTTTTCTGCCTTTCGCTAATCTCTGCACAACAGAGTCATGGATTACAGAGGCTGAAATTAGGACATTCTCTCTCACCGGAGAGAAATCAAGCTGTCCTACAGTCTACTGATGGCACATTTTCAGCTGGGTTTTATGCCGTTGGCATCAACGCCTATGGTTTTGCAATATGGTATTCTCAAACTCCCTTCCCTTATACAGTTGTTTGGATGGCCAACAGGAACCGACCTGTGAACGGTGAGGATTCCCGTCTCTGTCTTCAGAAAGACGGAGATTTCGTTCTTTCGGATGCAGATGGAAGCGCTGTATGGACAACAAACACTAAAGGCCTTCGTGTGAAAGAAGCGGTGCTTGTAAGAAACGGAAATCTGGTTCTACGTGGCTATTCTGGACAAATAATTTGGCAAAGCTTCGACTGGCCTACTGATACGCTCCTTCCTCGCCAACCCTTCACAAAGGACACACAGCTCGTTTCCAAAATGGGATTGAAAAACTACAGTTCTGGCTACTATCGTTTATATTTCAACGATGACAACAGTCTCGGGCTCATTTACGAAGGGTTGGGTGTCTCCAGCAAGTATTGGCCTGATCCAGAGAAACTTCCGATTGCGAACGGCAGAAACATTTATAATATTACTCGTGTAGCAGTTCTAGACGGATCTGGTGGTTTCACCTCAAGCGATGAGTTCAGTTTTGAGGCTTGGGACTATGGTGAAGGGCCCCTCAGAAGATTGACGCTGGATATTGACGGCAACCTGAGATTATACAGCCTCAATTCGCAAACTGGCAGCTGGAAAATTTCATGGGTTGCGCTTTCACAGCAGTGCAAAGTTCACGGTCTGTGCGGTTTTAATGCTATGTGTACATATACACCAGAGCCCACGTGCGTGTGCCCCCCCGGCTTTGAAAGGGTAGATGTAAATGACTGGTTCAAAGGATGCCGGCTGCTCAAGAATCTCTCTTGCGGTGCAAATCGTGCCAAGTTTCTTCGGGTTCCGTACTCCGATTATTTTTGTTTTAATTTTTTCAAAAGAGATGGCCTCTCAGTAGAGGAGTGCGAAAAGATCTGCATGGATGATTGTAATTGTTTAGGGTTCGGCTACAGGGTTAGCGGCACAGGTGTTTGTTATCCAAAGTTTTACCTTATTAGTGGACTTCAATGTCCACAGGGCAAAAATCACATGTATATTAAAATATCCATCAATGAGTCTTCAGTGACCAATATTTCATCTCTGCTAACGTTGCTGCCGTCTGGCTCGGGCACATCATCATGTTCGCTGCATTCAGAATCCCGACTACTACAACCAAATATGTCGTCCACAGTTGGAAAAAAGGGGGAAACAACTCAGCTGATCGTTGCCGTGGTCTCTTTTGTTTCTGCTCTTGGGTTTACAGAAATTGTTTGCATAGCTCTGGGATGGTGGTTTTTCCTTAGAGTATTTCACGAGGCCAATGTCTATAATCGACAAGGCTACTTAGCCATTCCCGGAGGGCTTAAAAGGTTTAAGTTTTCAGAACTTAAAAGGGCGACCAATAATTTCAGGGAGAGTGTGGGAAAGGGTCGATTAGGATGTGTATACAAGGGTGTCCTCCCTGAAAATAAAGTGGTGGCAGTCAAGCGATTGGAAGGAGTGTCTCAAGGAGAAGATGAGTTCCGGGTAGAATTAGGTATGATTGGCCACGTCAATCACATGAATCTGGTTAGAATGTTTGGATACTGTGCGGAGGCAAAGCACAGGCTGTTGGTTTATGAGTATGTTGAGAATGGTTCACTGGATAAGTATTTGTTTACCCAAGACAGCTCAAGAGTCTTAGATTGGCACACAAGATTTCAAATTGCGGTTGGCACGGCGAAAGGGTTGGCTTATCTGCACGAGGAATGCCTGGAATGGATTCTCCACTGCAACATCAAACCAGAGAATATACTTCTGGACGAGCAGTTTCGTGCGAAAGTTTCAGACTTTGGAATGGCAAAGCTGGTTGACAGTGGGCACGGAAGTGACAGAGACTGTAACGGTCTTGCCTTCTCTACCATACGAGGGACGAGAGGATACCTGGCACCGGAGTGGGCGATGAACCTTCCCATCTCAGCCAAGGCAGACGTTTACAGTTTTGGCATTCTTCTCCTAGAATTAGTTAGTGGTCGGAAGGCTGCAGATTTTAATGTGTCTGGGACTAATTTTGTACAATGGGCTTTTGACAATGTTTGGGAAGAAAGATGGATGGAGAACATGGTGGATCCCAACTTAGGAGGACTGGATGTGGAGTGGAAACCAATGGTGGAAATGGAGAGGGTATTGAAAACAGCGTTACAGTGCATTGAGGAGGACAAGGATAAGAGGCCTTCTATGAGTGAGGTGGTTAAGATGTTAAATCCAGCAGCAGTAGGAGGCGGTGGAAAAGAGATTGAAATGTCCAGCCAAACATCAGAAATATCGGCTTATACCGGATCTTCTTCTGCGTGTACCTGGGGTTATGAATCGAGTCAAGCTTCTCCTCTATTAAACTAACTCAGGTGATTTATAGATTATGTGCAAGTAAATTTTCTCCTCACCTATGTAAACATTCTAAGATTTATCTTATTTAGAGAAAAACAGGCAAATAAAGTCATCATTGGTCTTCTTAGATAGAAATAATGTTTATTTAATAAGTTGTGTTCGAACAGTTCATTTGGAACATTCTAGTAAATGGCAGATGTCTTCTACTTTGGGTTCGTCCTCTTTAAAATATTTACCAGCTATTCTAGGGTCTTCCATAGATTTATATGAATCCTACAAACAATTATGTTTTAAATCTATTTTTATTTTGATAAAATATATTTGTATTTTTATATCTGATGCATGCTTATCTTTCTGTTTTAAACGTATGAGCAATTTTCTCAATTATGATACCTAAGTAGGTTGCTGTTGATCCATATTCTGTGAAAAGTTGCCTTCTACCACAGTCCATTTTTTTTGCAATTATAATTGTTGTGTAAAATCTGTATTCGTTTTTTAAGAAATTGTTCTAGACTAAATTGTTTGGTTGAGTTTATTTATGAGATAATTATATAAGTGGATGTTTTTTTTTTGGATTTTTTTTTTTTTTAAAGAAATAGAGTTAAATAGTATTTATTTTTCAGAAATTAAATGAAATAAAAAATATTATGATTGGATGTTTCATATTCTGATACTTAAAATTATTATAAGTTTGTGGATTCCAAATCTTAGAATATTGTAATGAAATTGAGATTAAACATAAATAAGATGGCAGCAACATGCATAAATCTTATAAAGGACGCTCTTCTAAAAGTTTAGGGTCATTGTATGAGTTATTTTGAAAAACACATGAAATTCAGATAATATATAGGTTATTTGACTTGAGAATTGTACAATTGAAAGTATTAGATACAAAAGATCTAGTCTCTAACTTAAAGAAAAAATAAAGGAAACGAAGAAATATGCATGCTTATCTTGAAAAGGATATAAATAATAAAAAATCTACAAATACTTTATAAGTCTTTTAGGGTCTTGGTGCTGAAGCGAGCAACCAAGATCTACGATTTGCAACACCAAATAACCTTCCACACACACAAGAAAGAAGCAACAATAAAAGATGTTATTCCACCAATCAAGAATACAATATTCACAAGATACTTTGATCTCTTGCTACAGTATGCAAGAGAAACCCTTTTTATAATGGTAAGGTGAGAGATAGGATTAAACAAGATTATGCCAAGTGTCTTAATCCTATGGTATAAGACAACAAATATTAAATTACCCAAGAGACAAAAAGTAAATGAGATAAGATAAGATCTCATGATGTTGACATAAGTAAACTTAACATGTGAATAGGACCCACTAGGTGAACTAGTTAGGTAAAACACCTTACTTAGAGTATAATTTTCAGTAGGCATATTTATCTTTAGATGAAATATCCTTGTCTTTGGATCCTATTCTACATTTATGTCTTTTAATTCCTAAATTGTCATCTTCATCAACATTGATTAGAACACTTGATTTGGTAGTGGCAACTTTAGACATTGATATGGAGACACTTGAGAAATTTTCAAAGGCTTTATATATCTTGAGTTTTCTTCCTTCATATTCCTCTTAGGAATGGGAAGAAATCATCCATACACCTTTTATTTTTTCTTTCTAAGGGGGAGAACATTGTTTAATGATCACAGACCATCTTCTAAATTCATTTTCAAGTATCTACCATTGGTATAAATTATACATTGAGGGGGGCTACATGGTCTCTCTTCTTCTCTCTTATGTGGTTACTTTTTCTACACATGGGGTTTTTTCCTTCTCATTCTTCTTTGAGAGCATTTTTCTTGTATTTTCTCTCTTTTGGGGTGGAGTTTCGTCCCACTATTTTTTCTCATTTTTTTCTATTTGTGAGAGATTACATTTCTACATGAGTACCTAACATGCTATAGTATTTGGAAACCATCCTTGCATATTTACATTTTTACATTCATCTACTTCTCCCTAAGTTGCACTTAAGGGAGGTTGTTGCTGTGAAGGGGGATTTTTACTTTGTTAGTTCATCATTTAGGACCTATTCAAACTTATTAATTAAGTTTACCTAGGGTACATATAGGGTACTTATCACTTTATATTTCAAATCATAAGATTAAGATACTTGGCATAATATTATGACATCTTGTGTCTCACCTTGGCTTATATAACAAAACTAACCCTCTACAGGAGATTAAAAAAGCATAAATTTGAAAGTACATTCAAAAAATGGTTAAAAATATCAAAAAATGAAAAAATACTAGAAATACATATAAAGTAACCAAAATAAAACCATCCCACAAACACATGAGAACAAAAATAATAAAAGATGTTATTCTGCCAATCAAGAATACAGTTTTCACAAGATTCTTTCATACATAAATTTGAAAGTACATTTAAAAAATGGTAAAAAAATCCAAAAATGACAAAATACTAGAAATATATATAAAGTAACCAAAATGAAACCATCCCACACATAAGAGAATAACATAGTAAAGTTGTTATTTTTCCAATCAAGAATACAATATTCACAAGAATCTTTGATATCTTGTTACAATATGCAAGAGAGGCCTTGATTAAAAAGTCAAGCTGAGAGATATGATTTGAACCATAGATTTTTGGCACCCTAATCCTTTCTAGCACTTTTAGGGTTTTTCACCTAAAAGGAGAAAGTAGAGCCAACCGTCTAGGTAGGTTCACTGAAATTATGCAATGTATGATGTTATTAAGACTAAATGAGATGATCTAAATGAAACTAAACAATGTAATTGATTGATTATGAATGCAAGACCCAAGAAATATTTAATGTTGGAAAACACCGTGATGTTTGCAAATAATGAACTATGAATGAACAAATGCAAAACATAAAAGGAAAGGGTTGAATCAGAGTGCACCTAGGCAGAGATTGGAGAATCTAGAATCTTTTGAATGTTGTCTGAGATCATAGAAAATCACTAGGGGGACTCATTTGCCACTGATGGCGAATCAATCTTGCTTTTGATGAAAACTATTGGGAATAGGTTTCTAAGTGTCGGGATTCAGAATCTGACAAAATCTAGATTTCCAGCCTTAAGGTGGGACTCATTCACCACTAATGGTGAATTAGTCCTCTCCCAAAATTCTGAGAAATCAGGGGACAATTTTGTAGCACCAGATCTGACATTGTCTGCTTGTTGAGTTGTCGAAGTCAAATTTGTAGAAAACAGACAAATGTATTCTCCAAACTTGAAATAGGATGCAGTTGACTTGAAACACTTTTTTGACTTCTTCACTTTTCAACACCTAAATGCTTTTCAAATTTGCATGCACAAGTCTACAAACACGCATGCAAAAGGGGGGAAATGGTTGATGGTTAGAGAATAGGGGTTTGCCTTGGTCAAACCGCACTTTGGTAATCAAACCCTTAATGAAATAATGAAATGAGAGAATGATAAACAAATAACATACAAATGCTATTAACTTACCAAAAATTTGTTGAAGAAAATATGAAGATATGTCAATAGATGCTCCAAAATGCTTGATTATGGGATGCAAAGTGCTCAAATGCTAATTGAATGCTTGAATGAGTTACGAGATTGTAGGAGATTGGAGAGATGTAAAATGAGGAGAAAAACACTTATTTATATACATTCTTGTGCCTTAGTAACCCATTGATACATCATCATAGGCCGACATCAAGTAATTAAAAACCCGAAAGAAAATTTAATTTTTTTTGAATTTGGAGCTAAGAGGGATTCATTCGCCACCCATGGTGAATGGGTTCCACCTTGGACTTGAAAGTGGGTGTCAGGAATTAAGTTACATTTAATTTTATTTGTCAGGTTACATTCAAAAACACAATTAAGCCTTATAAGGACATAAAAGGGTCAAATAAAGCATAAGAAAGGTGTAAATAGTGAAATTATGCCTAGAAAAGTGTGAAATCTTTTTACAAGACTTTACAACACTTCAAAATAGGACTTGATTAGTGATGAAAAGGTGATTTTTAGGTGAATTGTAATGAATAGATTCTAGAAAAGTGTACAAATGTTTTACAACACTTCACAACACCTTCACAAGATGCCATAATTTGAATTTTAAAGACCTAAATGTGCATGTTCAAGCCACATTACATCAATAAATCAAAGCAAAATGAACCAAACATTGTGAAGAAAGGCCTAAAAGACCATGAAAATGACAAGGGGCCATTTTTCTACGGTGCATTTAGCCCCCACTTTAGTGAGAGGATGAACTTGCTTCAAACTCACACTAAAGTAGCCATGAATATTGAGAAGGATCTAGATGCACTTGTGCTAGCAAGATGGAATAAAAAATTGTATCAAGAGGGATGATCAAGCACCAGGATGAAGATCCCATGGAAAACTAAACATAAGAACAAAGGAGCACACATGTTGAAATGAAGAGAAGTCGGATTAAACTTCGATCGTTTGTCCAACTAGTTGTGGATTAGATCTAGGTTGTTTATTTGAAAAAGAGAATGCATACTCACTTTGGGGCAATAGAACTCATGGTGGTTTGTTGGGTGAGAAGGCCTAAAAAGGTAACATACATACGCTAGTTGGTATGCACTCACAAACACAAAGGTGGCTATGGGGAAATTTGTGTCGTTGAATGGGCTTCCCGCTCAACCATATCAAAATTTTACCTCTTGATAACTTTAACAAGGTGCCACAAGGGAAAATGTCAGTTCATGCTTCATCAGACAAGAAAAGATTCGTATGCTTAGAACACATGAACAAAAGGAAGGTACCATAGACATGCAAGTTGTGTTATGCAAGGTGGAAAAAAGTGCAAAGTGTAAAATGTAAAAATGTAAAAAATGTAAAAATGTAAAAGTGTTCAAAGGAGTGTTGTTAAGTTCATGCAAGGTCTGTTACTTAGGGAACATTGTATCTAATTTCTCCAAGAGAGGACTAATAAAAGAATAAAATATTCACAACTTAGGGGATGTAGTGTGTCACATCAAGCCACTAAGAGGAATGTAATATGCTAAGATAGATAACACTTATGAAGGACATCATACCTAATAGAGCTCCTAAAATTCTTGACATTTTGAGGTCCTTTTGTGCTTGGTATTAGCATGCCACATGTTTGTTATGAAATAACTTTCACAATAGAAGAATATGATATGAAATATGTTGTAAATACTTGATAATAACCTAGAATAACAAGCCACTTCAAGGGGGAAAACCTCCAAATCTCACTAATGAGAACACACTTCACAACTTGATGATGGAATAAGACTCACAACCTCCTATATATACCTATTTATGCCTAGGATATCACCTAGGCCAACTTAGACACACCTATATAAGTCTTAGGCTGACCTAAACAACTAAATAACAATATACTAATGATAATATGACTTAATAGAGAGTTAAGATAGCCACAAGCTGACTATTCATAACCCGATGTACAATAATATTAAGGGTGTACCATGCCTCCCTTCTTCAAAGAAGCATTGTCCTCAATGCTAATCAAGTTTGGATTCTTTTGAATGAACTCCTCATCCTCCCATGTGGCATCTTCAACCGGTAAATTCTTCCATTGGATGAGATACTCAGTGAGAGTTCTATTCCTCAACTTCTTTGTGTGTGTTTGACGAATGCACTCTGGTTCCAAAATGATTCTTCCTTCTTCATCGAGCTCTGGTAGTGTTGTTTGAGTTGGAATATTATGCCCAATTACCTTCTTCAAATAGGAAACATGAAAAACTGGATGTATCTTTGTTGTTGGTGGCAACTCTAGCTTGTAGGAAACACTATCGATCTTTTGCATGATTTGGTATGGACAATAATACCTTGGAGACAACTTATTATTCTTTTTTTGTTGCTTTAGTGAGATTTTCTTATAAGTCTGCAATCTCAAGAAGATCCAATCCCCAACTTCAAAACTTCTTTCACTACGATGTTGGTCTTCCCATTGTTTCATTCGATTTTGTGTCATGGCTAAATTATCCTTGAGTCCTGAAAGTACTTGTTGTTGATGAAGCAAGTGGTCTTCTAATACCTGAACTCTTGGTGACAACTTTATTGATGATGTGATAGAAGGAGGATGATATCCATAAAGTGCCAAAAATGGAGACATTTTTTATGAGCTATGAAAAGAAGTGTTATACCACCATTCTACAAGTAGTATCCAATCTACCCATTGAGACTATTTCTCTGAAGTGAAACAATGTAGATATCCTTCCAAACACTTATTAACAACCTCAGTTTTCCCATCTAATTGAGGGTGGTATGAAGAGCTATGAGCCAATTGAGTACCCAAACATGAGAATAAATCTTTCTAAAAGTGACTAGTGAAGATAGGATCACAATCACTAACAATAACCTTAGGTGTACCATGTAGTTTTTGGATATTATCCAAAAAAAAAAATTCCACTACACTTGTCGTAAAAGGATGTGATAATGCAATGAAATGTGCATATTTAGTGAGGCGATCAACTACTACCATCATGACATTATGACCTTTATATTTGGGAAGCCCTATGATGAAGTCCATGGATATCTCTTCCCAACGATGGCTAGGAATAGATAAGGGTTGCAAGAGACCTAGTGTCTTAATTGTCTCCCCTTTATTCCTTTGACAAACCAAAAATTTAGCCACAAATTTTTGAACATCACCTTTAGCCCTTCCCAAAAAAAATATTGCTTGACTCGATGATTGTAAGGAAAACTAGATGTGGAAAACAATTCTCCTAACGTCAATACCTCAGGAAAGAATGCAGAAGTACTTTTAATTTTTCAATTATAGTCAAAATTGAGATGCACTATGAGACAGATTTTAGAAATAGAGTATTTAGACAAACACACATGAACACCAGATATATGTGGGAAAACCCTTACGGGAGAAAAACCCACCACACCAAGAGAAATCACTTTGTATTACAATAATCAAAGTTACATACAATTCCAGACTTATCTTTCTGGTGTCATTAAACAGCAGCATTCATCATGTACATTCTTTGAATAGAAAACTTCTAGGTTACAACCTTTATAGATTTTAATCCTTCACTGATACAATTTGAATTCTTCACACTTCACTGTTGATCGAACTACAATCCAACGTCAAAACATCTATAACTTCCAACTATATCCATGGCATTCCCTGACTGTCGAGCTCCCTCAGAGAACTGTCACAATGAACAGACCCCCAACGGTTCCAATTCAGCTCTTCTGATTCGTCCACGTGATGCCACTTCAGAAGTCATACATAGTCAACAGAATTTGTATTGCATTGGCATTTCGGTGAGACACTAACAGTGTCTCACCGATGCCACATTGAACTCATACCGATGTCATAAAGAG